>JAUZST010023559.1:0-31500 GCA_034779995.1 Parotocinclus haroldoi
TCCCTGAATATAGAAGGAAGAAACCTTGGGTGGACCAAGACTCAGAAAGAGACCCATCCTCCTTGGGTGGCCTAGATATTAATTGAAATAATTAAATTGTAATAATAATAATAATAATAATAAAAGTAAATAGTACAGTTGAAACCAACAATATAATTTTAATTAGTAATACAATAAAAAAAATTGACGAATTAGATTTAAGATAATTTGTCCTCAGCGGTAAGTTTTCTTCTGCTAGAAAGACTAAAACATTAGTCTGTATGTTGATGTAAGCTGACGTGAGACAGGTTGTTGTCTATAACAACAAGGTCATCTTAATGTTTGTGTACTTTGTTCTGCTATAATTGTGAGGGCCAAATGTCCCTACGATGATATGAATGTTGTGCTGCGAACTACTGACTCGGAAAAATTACGACAAATACGTCCACGCAGTCACTTATAATACCCAAAATCACACATTCCCTGCAAAGGTGTATCACGTGGTGCATTAGCATGACGTCATCAGAAGGCGCCCTATTAGATTGGGGATTGTTCGAAAGCACGTTGATGATTCGGTACAGTTCTGGTTTGTACTGCGGGAACCTAGGAGGGTAAAGGCCGAGTTTGTCTACAGCGTTTCTATACGTCGACCTCAGATCCACTGACGTGTGTGCGAGCGCTGGTGATCTCATAATGTCTGTTACGGAGATGTTCAGTTACATCCAGGGCTTTCTGAGTGCAGACCAGGATATCCGCGAGGTAAACTCCGTCTGCTCATATTCAACCAACGATCATTAAACACGCTGATGCTTGAAAGTACGGAAGAGTGTGATCTGTAATCTACACTATAATGTTATTGGGTTAATATGGGTGTGTGAGGTGTCGAATCTCTTTTGATCGTGATTTACAATGTATTTAGAAAGTACACTGTATTTGCCATTCATTGTTGCACACTTTTTAAAATGTAAATGTTATATAAACATCATGTGGCTATATTCGTCCATCAACCTGCAGTCAATGACGTATAGTGTCAAAGTATAGACATGGTTTTAGAAATGCATGTAAATATATTACAGTCTCTCGTTTGCAAATGTCCAGTTATGTACTGTTTAACGTTTACTGTTCTGTGGAACAGGACTGTCCATATTGGATGGTAAACAGACTACTATAATCACATAGTAATTTTATGCCTTAGTGCAAACTATAAAGGTTTTTTCAATAAGACAGCTGCATACGAGTTGCGAGAGCTGAAAGCAGGAATGATTAATTCAAAGGATGCTTTTTGATGAAAGACAATAACAACAACAGTATTACAAACAACATGGAAGCTTCAACAGAGACTACAACATGTGAACACATTTGTATAGTTATATGATAATATAGTTCTAGGTTAAGGAGAATATTCAGATATGTACAACAAAGGAGTACTACTTACAATAGGACAAGCACACTTACGAACTACAATTTACAACTTGTTATAAATAAGCAGTGGCAAGTCAGTTGATTGGCTTGTGTGACCAGCTGGGCACAATAAGCAAAACACTGTGTTAGAGTGCTACAAAATATGTTGCCTCTACATAAATAAGTAATTAACAAAGAAATGGGTTATAATTATAAAATAAACCATGATCATTAGAGTTGATAAATTCCCTGAATATAGAAGGAAGAAACCTTGGGTGGACCAAGACTCAGAAAGAGACCCATCCTCCTTGGGTGGCCTAGATGTTAATTGAAATAATTAAATTGTAATAATAGTAAAAAAAAGTAAATAGTACAATTGAAACCAACAATATAATTTTAATTAGTAATAAAATAAAAAATGGACGAATTAGATTTGAGATAATGTGTCCTCAGCGGTAAGTTTTCGTTACACTACAATAACAGTTTTCTTCCGCTGGAAAGACTAAAACATTAGTCTGTATGTTGATCACAGTACTGTATATTGTAACATCATACATACTGTACAGTGAGATTTTGAATATGCTCACGGCTGCCAAGTCTGGAGATTTTTATTTCCTGTTACAGGTTATTACATTTTTTAAGACCTCAGCCGTTAAAGTGAACGGATATTAATTAGATGGATGTTAAACAGCACAAGCCTGTTTTCAAACCCAGGCCCTTTGTACTTTAGCCCCTTTGACAGCATGTCAAGCTGCCTTTAGTAAGCCTCAACACATATGTCATTCAAATCTGGATTGTTACATTTCACACATGTGAAAGAAATATAACTTAAATGTAACAGGCATGAAATAACACATTGTAGATTTTCTTTATCAGCACATTGTTGAGTCATGGGAGTCTAGCAACATAGTTTAAAAACAAAACATTTCATATTTGTACATCTTCTTCCCAGTAAACAAGTATGTATGACTCTTGTTCTGGTGCAGCATGGTATGTAAGAATATAAGCATACATTAACCCTGATTCTAGATTTGTCCTCTTTAGTACTGGTTAGTGAGCACACACACACGCGCACACTTACACTCACAAAACAGGATATTCAAATCCACAAGTTACATTTTTGTTTAATTTCTCTTTTACTTTCTACTCAAGATTAATCATGAATGAAAGTTTTTTTTTTTTTCCAGCAAAGCCTAGGACTAAATGAGGACGTCTTTGCACACTGCACATGCCTCAAGTAGCTTTTCATTTACATTTCCAACAGCGCGTGGTTTGATTAGAGCCTTTAGGTAAGAAGGTGCTGTTAAATATTTGGCTTTGTAGGTGTTCATCAGGGTTTTGACTTCGTTGCCGGCAACTACAGGGAGTCAGTGAAGAGAACGCAGCAGTGGGGTGATGTGACAAAACGTTGGTTAATTGAAAACCAGATTCGGAAAAGGTTCCAAAACAAAAAAGTACTGGGTACTACTGGTTTTGCTTTGATTACATGTGCTATAGCATTATTGAAATATCAGAACTTTGTACCTTGTTTGGACTGCCGGTGCAAGAAGTAGTTTTTATGTGAATCTTTTCTTCTCATTTAAACATATTTTACTTATCATGTTTGTCATTATAGCAATAGAGATTAGATATGATCAGATAAGTTTCTAGGTCAATATTTTAAGACATTAAGCCACTTTAAGCTTTTTGCTTATAATAGGTTTTAATGGGAAGAATAAAGGGAGTACTTTTGAAAGTCGAAATATAAAAATGTATGTTCTTTATACCTCAACGTTTTTTTAATCATAAAAAAGAAGAATATGGATCAGAATAGGTCTGTAGTTGATATCAGAGACGCCCAGTGTATGCTTCTTCAAGATCAGAATGACTGTCGCATAATTCAAGGCAGTTGATGATGGATCAGATGAAGGGAAGAAGGCCAAGTTGGTGTCGAAAGGTTGTGTGTTTGTACTTGTGCCAGGTGTGAAAAACTGGCAGATCTTGTTTAACTTTTCTTCATAGGAAGTGGCAAAGCTTTCAGCAGTTAAGGAGGGTGACATGACAGCAGGAGGTGGGTTGAGGGGTGATGAAATGACTGTATGGAGTTTGCACAGATCAGAAGCAGATTCCTCCAGCTTTCTCCTGTAGAAGGTTGTGTTGGTAGCAGTCGCGTCGGATGAAAATGTGGAAAGGGAGCGATAGTAGTGAGGATCCGCACCAATGGGTCTTCCATTCTCTCCCAGCAGATCTAAGCTCTCTGAGACTCTTGCACAGCACAGCTTGCAGGCAGGGGAGCAGGATAAGACTATTTTCTTGGTCTGGAGGAGAGAGGACATAACTGAACATGCATAGAGCTCAGTAATTCATGAACTGATCTTATGGATGTTTTCACACTTATTCAAGTGATTCGTTTAACGAACAATGTTTAAAATGTTGTTTGTCAAATGGACATCACGAAATAAACATACAAACTAGAATAAACTCATTTAAGTGCAATTAACATTTTATATAGCATCATCAGTTGCTATGTGAAGCGTGTTGTGTCGTATGATTCTGTCAGATGTTTCTAATTCAATTTAGTTAAACACATGTTACGGACAGTGTATTATTGGGAAATTATTGGTATATTGATAGTCATCAACCACTAATAACAGGTTAAATATTTTGGCATTTTATTGACTTTCCCCATTGTAGATGCCAGAGCTTGTTAGGATAAAGAAAAAAAATAACTAAAAAGAACCATATTTCCCTTCAACAGCTGACTTGTGTTCAGACTGAGAAGAGAGCTGTAGCAGGATGTGGGTGTAATAACAGTCAACTCCAAATACAAGTGTGTGAGTCTCTATTTGATCTAAACCTCAGCATTGTTTTTCTAGTTTTGACAGACTAATAGTAAATAGAGGACAAATGTATGTTCATACAACGCTAAAGAATTATAGGCGTTAGTACAAACAATAGCTCTAGAAACATTTCCTTGTGACTGTTTATCAAAAAAGAATGACATTCATAATATTCCATGCAGTTGCAATGTGGCTTTTCTCCAGAATGCAGTACTTGTGTTGTAATGATGATGTTGAAATTGAGTTGGGTCTTTTCCATTGTGATATTACACAACCAAAAATTAGGCAGGGCACCAGGACTAGCACAACGTTGGGGGAAGACGGCGCTTAATGATTATTCCTGTCTGAAAATCAGCCATGAATAATGACCTCAAAACAAAAGGAAACTGTCATCCATGTAAGGTTATCTTGTGTACTGACAACATAAACTGTTACAGCACTTGGGCACATGTATCAAAAAATATGAAGCAAATATGTTGTATCAAAAATATTTGTAGTGGATTTAGTGATAAAGAAAACAAACGCAGGAACACATCACAACACGAGTTCTCTGCAAGTTTTGAAGGACGACATCTGCCCGTCTTTTTAACGTTTCTTTTTCATGCTCTACTTATTATTTATTAAAATTGTGTCTGAGTGTTAGTGTTTTAAAAAGTGAGTGACTATTAAAAAAAACATCACTGTGGAAACCTTTGAGTCTCTGAGTGTCTCCAGCCATACAGATGCTGCGCAAACACAGCTGGCTGTGTCTGAGGGAGGAAGGCTGCATAGGGATCATTTCAACACTACCCTCTGTTGGCCAAGTAAGGCTAATAAAAAAGGGGATGGATTTAAAGAGTCTTCTGCTTACTCTCGCCATACAATCCACCATCTACTGGTGAAAAAGAAGCGGCAGTTGTATGATGTACAAAGGCACTTTCTCTTGCACTAGTCAAAATATAAAAAAAAAACAAAAACTTAGGCTTTTGCAGCCTCCATGTGTACAGTATGTTCTAAAACCATTAAAAACAAACAAAAAAAAACTGGGTTGAGTTGTTGGGTACAGAAAGGACCTTTTTAAAGTACATTTAAATTTGATGATTTGATCTTTAATGATGTGGACAGACTTATAATGGATTGCCCTATACATAAAAATCCAGCGTTTTCTCCTAAAGATATAATTCATAATGGAAACTATCAGTATTTTAATTATGACAGGACATTTTTACACTGGGTTTGAACTTTTTTCAGGTGGTGATAGCTGTTATTTTAGCCACACTGCTGCCCAGATTCATGAGATGATGTCTCTGTACCAAACAGTGGCAGTAGACGGGGCTGTACTGAACACAGTCATGGATTTCCACCTCCTTAAGTGTGTTAATTACTTTTCTGCTGTGCATTTTTAAAACAAAAAAACATGAAATTAATTGCTGTCTATTGTGACTTTGGCAACACTGGAGTCACAAGGTGTGAAGCTTCACAAGAAGGTCAGGGTTTCAGGGTTCAGCACTGCCAAGCTACCACCATTAAGCCTGAATCCACAATTGCTTGAATTGTACTCTGTAACATTGTATCAGATGTGAGTTGCTCTGGATAAGCATGCCTGCCAAATGACTCAATATAAATGACGGAGAATGTGCCTGTCGTACAAAAAAACCCTGCGAAATACCACAAACTCAAACTGTGAGCCAAGCTTTATTGTCCAGTATCGGTGCTTGACCTTATAGTAATGTTCCCAATCTAGAATAAAGTCTTCTCGGAAGAGTGAAGGCTGTTGGAACAGGAAAGGATTCTGATATCCCTGTTTTTGTTTGTCTTCTTAGTAATCTGATCAGTGAGTATACATGAAGAGTAATCAGATAATGGGGCAACTTCCAGAAATTTTCACCAATAGTTTCACAGAAATATGTGACATAAACTTCACACTATAATATCTAAATAAATAACATTTTACAACCTTTAATTTTGTGACACATTTAGTTCCGGGGCTGCCAGATCCCATGAGGAAAAAACCCCCCACATAAGTCAGGCCAGGTCTTTAGAATAAGCGGCATTTGGCCCCCATAACGAGCAGAAGTCCAGTTGAAATCAGGTAATTGGGTTGCCGACACTAGAAAAGTATTGCGATACCGTACCATTAGAGAGAGTTGTGCCAGTGTGCCACAGGGAGGTAGTATGTCCACACAGCACTCTGTAGGTACACACAGTGAATAAGTGGCTGTCCATGACTTGTAGAGAAAGTACACAGATAACCACAGATATTAGACTGTGATCGGGTAATTTACATTTGCATTTACATGCACTCATGGTTTAGGTAGGTGTTTGCCATCAAATTATCATTCACATAAATTTCCCAGAAGAATGCTCTCCAGAACCTCACCCTCCTGCCAGCAGTTTGATTTCTTGCCACATTACTAGCAGAAGTGGGGACACCTACTTGCAAATGTTGCACACATACCCGGCCATGCATGTTGTGGAAAAGAGAAAGTTACTTATGGGACCAGTTCTGACATATGTAAGCCTATTATAGGCATGGCGAGTAGGATTTGCTGCATTGCGTGTTCCTCCTGTAATCAGAAGCAAATATTTGAGTTGTACCAGAGTAGCTCTCTTGTCCAACCAGAATAGATTGGGTAGGATTTGTTGCTGTTGCTTATCGCTGCTGTCTGTAGGCACTCGTCACTGCTGACTGGGAGCACCCAGAAATCTTGATTTAAAAAAAAAAAAAAAGAAAAAGAAAAAAAACATTTGACCCAGTATGATTTGTCCTGTGTTAAAGTCTGGAAGGCCTTTACTGCTGACCATTTTCTCACATCCATTGACCTAGTGGCATAGGATTCATTTCAGCTTTGGTGGAAATTCATTGCTTATGCGGACAAGAGGGCTGTACCAAGAATTGGTAGTAGCTTATTGTGATTAGGGGATGGCCACCCAGCACGTGCTGGTGTGTTAGCCAGCAGCTCTCCCTCCCTCCCTCCACAATCAGCTTGACCAACCAGACGCCTTTTAGATGTCTCTGGTCACACCTCTGCAGTTATTTTTAACGTCACCCCGCTGGCTTGGCGGGCAGGCCATTATGCCCTCGAAATGAGAGTAACTGAACACCCATGGCTTTGGACTTTAGGGTAAACCGGAGTAAACCGACACAGACAAGGGGAGGACATGCAGACGCCACACAGAAAGGACCCAGGTCGCTCCACCCTGGGAATAAACACGAGAGCTTCTTGCTGTGAGGCAGCGGTGCTACCCACCGAGCCACCGTGCTGCCCCCCTCCACAATACCCAACTGTCATTGTTTGAAAATAACAGGATTTAACAATAATAACAAGAACAATTTCACTCATACTTAACAGGTATCAATCACATCACGCCCCCAACACCTTAAAATTATGCCTATGCATTGACTGTTCCCTCAATCCTCTCTGACCTACAGGACATAAGGAAAGTTGTCCAAGTGCTTGAGCAGACCGCGAGGGAGATACTCACCATTCTTCAAAGTGTTCATCAACCAACTGGTTTTAAAGACAGTTAAGTTTATTCCTCATTAGTGCTTTTGAATAATCGTATCTAGTGCAGTCAAATATAACACCATGTCATTTCCCATCAGTCCCCAGCAAGTGTCAGAAGGCCAAAGAACTGTTTAGCACGGTTCAAACCCAGATTGCTGAACTAAAAACAAAGTTTCCTTTGGAGCAGTACTACAGGTTAGTGCAGACCTTTTGTGTATGTAACGGGATGCAACACGCTTGTCCTTAAAGCTCAATATTTACTTGCCTTTGCACAGGTTTCACGAGCACTGGAGATTCGTTTTGCAGCGCCTCACGTTTCTCGCAGCTTTCGTGGTCTATTTGGAGAACGAGTCCTTGGTGATGAGAGAGGAAGTGGCAAAAATACTTGGAAGTATGTATGCTAACAGATACAGCGAGAACTGTCAGATCTTGCACACCATTGCATTGTATGTGGCTAAACAACTACTAATCTGTGCACAGCTGAAGTTGACAGAGAGAAAGGCTTCCATCTGGACATTGAAGACTATCTAGCAGGAATTCTGATTTTGGCCAGCGAACTGGTAAATATGTCAGTTTTGCAAGATTGTATTATATAAAAATACCAGCATATATACTTTTTGACAAAAACAATTAAGCTCCCAGGACTGTCTGATTGCTGTGAAGCTCAGAATGTAGCTATTTTACAAACGTGTGTGATTAGACATGGGATGCATAAATGCTCATTTGGCGATTAAATTTGGCAACCGGGCAGGTCAAGTATGGAATCTGGTGGAGACATTCCCAGGAAATCTTTGCTGTGCTTGGGTGATCATCCGATGCCAATTGGAAGCCCATATATGATCTATGAGAGGCGATTATATGTGGCCACAGTATAGCCTGCACATAGTTACATAGCCTGCACATAAACCATCATTCCTAGATGGTATTTTTATTTCTTTTAAAAGCCCATCCTGTTATCTGTCCAATGATAATGTCCCTCTTAAAGTCTGTCAACTGGGCTAAATGTCTTTTGAGTGTGTTTTGGGGCTTGTCTTGTCGTCAGCGATCTCTCACTAAGAGATAGGAGCAGCACGGTGGCTCGGTGGGTAGCTCCACTGCCTCACAGCAAGAGGGTTCAATCGCTGGGCCCTTTCTGTGTGGAGTCTGCATGTCCTCCCTGTGTCTGCGTGGGTTTCCTCTGGGTACTCCAGTTTCCTCCCACAGTCCAAAGACATGCATGTTAGGTTAATTGATCACTCTTGAGTCTTGAGTTGAACTTGTGTATGGATATAACCTTGTGTGTGTCGCTAATGTGGCCACTGATGCTGATAGCGACATTAAAGAAGCCGAATAAACAAACTCACAAAGAGTTACATAACCCAAAAGTAGCCACTGGGGGAACTTTTTATAGGCAGTGGGGGAAGTACATTTTCTCTTGTGACAAGACCCAGTGTCATCTGACCACACCTGTAATCATTGGCATAATCTGAGTTTTGCAGCAGTCTGACATTTTAGTTTGGGTGTTTTTTTTTTTATTGCATATCATTATTACAATTTTTTTGGCTAATGTTTGTCCATACACCTTTGTCTTCTAGTCAAGGTTGGCAGTCAACAGCGTGACAGCTGGAGACTATGGGCGTCCTCTACGTATCTCCAACTTTATCAATGAACTTGATTCCGGCTTTCGCCTGCTTAATTTAAAAAACGACCCTCTTCGTAAACGTTATGATGGTCTCAAGTATGACGTGAAGAAGATTGAGGAGGTGGTGTATGACCTGTCCATCCGTGGCCTTGTGAAGGAGCAGGAAGCTGAGGGAGATAAGTAGAGACAAGACAGGAACTACAGAGGCCGTGGGGCAACTACCCTGGCTGGAATTCTCCATGACTGCAAGAGTGGAGACTTGACCAGAGGGCAGGCGGGCAGGGGAAGAAAGCAGCAGATGAAGGTGATACAGCCCCAGAAGCCTTTGACAGTGGTATGCAATTTGAAGACCTCTTAACTCGGGTGGAAAGCTGTTTAGGCCTGTTGAAAATGGGGGATGTTCCGTTTCTCACTGCTGTTAAGAGAAATTTACTTGTGTAGTTCATCTGTATGTTTGGATTTTTTTTTGTATTGTCATCAAATTTGGATATATAAAACTGGATATGGTTAAAGGCAGGATTGTGGTATTATGAAAAAATGTGAAATGGAAAAAGGAAAATCCTAACAGCATATAAGTTCTTTGTAATTGTGCATGCTAGCTATTGCTAAAATTTGACCTACCGAGTTTTTACTTGTTAATGTAAACTGTGGATGACACCAAAATGATGTCAAAGTAGGGCTGCCAAACTTCAGTAAATAACAGAATTTGCTATGATTTTACTCAGATTTGTAATCATTTTCAGTGTAAATTTATATTGAACACTGATATATTTTGCATTGTAATAAACTACCTTTATTTGCCAGTTTACTTGAACAGAGCAAATGCAACATGACCTTGAGTGGCCAACCTCCATTTATCAAGACATTTACGCCCGACAAACTCTGAATAAAGCATTAAAAAATATCTACTGTCATGTCCAGTGATGCAATCTACATAAGGAAATAATGTTAACTGTAACAATAATATAGATTTAACAAGTAAATTTAATTTAGGAAAGTTACTTCATGGATGCTTAACATAGGATTATAAGTCTGATTCTGTAAGTTTCTCAAACTAAATTGTTGCTAGGGAAAGTTTCCATCATTTCTTTAGTTTGTGTGTTTTTGAAACTACAGGTCCTCCCCAATTTTACAATCGCAATACGTAGTATGATGCACTCCAGCAATATCCTGTGCTAAATAAGGAAGTAGGCAGTGTGTGATGTAGGGAGTCACATGACAGTAGTGATGAGCGCTGGGAAATGTAGTAAGAAAAAGCTATGGTCACGCAATTATCAACTTTCAATACATTATTCAATAAATTACACTAGATATTAGATGGATTGGATTGGATTCACTGTACAGTCATGGCTGACTCTTGGTCACTTGATAGATCATCGATCTCCACACATTTCTGTCTTTCATCGATGTGATTCATGAAGTATTTTGGCAGGATAGTGGAGAAGTTTGCCATTGCTTTCTCCAAGATATTAGGTACTTCATTAGAAATTAAGCTTGATATTAAATTTTTCCCCGATTTGCCGTTTAATGCAAGTTTTTAAGCGTTTAAGGTACGATACCCTATGATTTCTCCAGTATATATTAAACACCTCAGTTTCTTGATAAATCAAATGTACAAGGGATTTGTCAGAATGTATCCTCATCGTAAATTGGAGAGTACTTGCATTTGGAAAAATATTTTCTTTAGAAGTGAAACATCGGCGCACATCAGTCAGCCAAAACTGAACTACAAAGAGCATTTATAAGGTCAGACCAGTGACCGTTGGCCTTATTCTTACAATACTGTCACCAAAAACTTGCCAATAATCAGATGTTTACAAAGGTTAGGTTTTGAGCTTGGCCCAATGAATATGACTTTAACCATTTACAGTGAGTTTTTCCCATGTCAGAAATCATATATTTTGACAAATTGTTAACGTTTTCTTTTGTTGACTCTGCAAATCAATTAGGTTTCTAAAATGTGTTGTTAACTGTGTACATTGTATATTTGAGCATTGACTTGCTTATTTTGCTTAAGCACTACTTATGACAACCCTTAAGACCCTTAACACTAGCTGCTGTATCAATCTGCATGTTTATTCTCTGGAATGGCGTCTGGTACACATTCACACCCACACGAGAAACTGTAATGTTTGCTGTTCCAAACGTCATTCGTTAATCTTAAATATTAAAGTGAGAATAATTTTCAAGAAACAAGCATCCATTGAAAACATTCTTTTGACTGTATTTAATATAATTCACATTATTGTTCACAAGGAAAATATTAAATTAGGTTCTAAAAATAGAAAAGAACAGTTTGAATGGTCTCCATTTAAAAGGATGACTCTGGATATTGATATGAAGGGGTACTAGTCTCTTCTATTGTTGAGTAAATTGGAAGCTGCTGTGTTTCTAACAGTGTAAGTGCCATTGGTGAGAGGTTCTTTTAATGTGAAACAAAGCATACATTACATTTGTGTTTTTCCAACATTTTAAACCTTGCTTATTATTGGTTTAGTGTGTAAGCATGTTACACCAGTCAGTTGCAGTCCTGGAGCAACTTCCCTTGCCTCAGACGTAGCCAACTATGTCTGCATGTGACGACCCACCTGGCTAGACAGCCCGTTACAATTGTACTAACGATAAACCAAATAAATTGGTTGATGAAAATTACTCAAACTTATTTAACATATTCTAATAAAGCTCTGAAAAAAATCAGTAAAGCCATTGATAAAACTAAACGTCTAGTTTTAGTTTTCACTAAAGCTTAAAGTGCATCAAAAAAAAAAAAAATTCGAACTTTCTTCTGCTTCACCCAGACCAGTCAAAGATGTTAGGCTTGAACTGGAAAACTGGAGATAAAGGTGTCAAATAAAAGGCACAGTTTCCCCTGACAGTAATCAAATTAATATTTTTCAACACAAAACCTTTTGAATTTTCACCTCCACCTTTAGTGTGGCAATGGCAACAAAGCCATCCTTCTGGATTGATAGTGCTCCTTAGTATGCTACATGAATAAAATCAATTATTAAAAGTCTACTCCAGTACTTCAGTGAATATGGGTGAATTAAAACCAGCATTACTGTAGCTACACCATTCATTTGACTTATTGCTTCTTTTTTACCTGGCACAGTGATGCATCATTTGTAGGTGATGGCATCCCATCCTTCATTTCAAGCAATCACTACCCAGTGCATTAGCAAATGAAATCCCATGGAATCTCGTGATTGCTAGGATTGAGGCTGCATTGACCGAAACACGCACTGGAAATGGATTGCGTTTTCTCGCGGGTGAAACTCAAAGGGCAGTGACATACAGGTATGAAAATAAAATAACAGAAATGAGGATCAGTCTTCACACGCTACAGTACAGCTCTGTGCGTCAATGTCGAAAAGTACATTCTCATGATAGGACAGATTTTCATTCATGCTATTTAACAACAACAACAAAAAGGAATAAACTGAAAACATTGAAACACCTCATTAGGAAACGTTACTCTACCAGAGGCCAGCGATGTCCTCAGCCGTGTCATTGTTTTGCTTTGCCACAGTTCATTGATAAAATGGTCACTAAAATTGTTTAGCTCTATAAGGTGCGCATTCTGGCCAAATTAATCGGATTTCTGTAAACAGCTGAAGTCCATTTAGGAAATAAATTAACAGTTTATGTAATACTGTCACTGAATTACTGAGTTATTTACATCAGAATTGCATAAGCATAAGCTAGCAGTCATTCTCATGAGCGGATCTGCGTTGTGTTAATCATGATATTCGGGAGGGCGTTACGTCGTCTTCTCCAGAGTCCTAGGTTACAAGCATACCTTTTAATCTGACGAAACCACTGCTGCGTACGGGATTTTTCGGCGGCACGGAAAACGAATGCTTCACGCCGGATGTCCAGCACCTCGAATGTGTCGTCACAGTCTGGATCTGTCGACACCACACAGTTAGCCAGATGGATAGGCTCGCGCAGGACAGCGAATTTGCCACTGCTCTTATCTTTAATCAGCACCAGTACGCCGTCCTGCACGGTCTCGAAGCTGTCCTGTTGGTCATTGCTCGTGCCTCCGTCCGATATGCACACCATCAGCAAGCTTTGAACGTTCTGGAATTTGAGGGACTTGCTGCCCTTTTTAACCCACTGGCCATCAGCAGGCTGAGAGAGCTGCAGCGGACCCTCCATGATGAAGCGGGTGCTCTCGCGTGCCCAGCCTACGAGCTTCATGGACGTCTCTCTCATGTCTATGTTGATGACCTCACGGCTCTTGCGGCTGTCCCGCCTGAAAGAGCGCAGTGACCATATAGCTGTGCCTTCCTGCTTGCTCTTCATGTTGATGTGCTCCAGGTGGGACTCGACACGACTCTTGGACTCTTTTAGGCGCTCGTAATCTGGGTGGAATTCGTTTGTGGCTTTAATGATGCGGCTCAGCAACAGTGGATATTTGGTTACCCGCTGGAGAGGAGCCATCAGGAAGGAGCGGAGGTTCATGCGACGAAGGGCAGTGTTGTCATTCTGGGACACGTCAAGGAATATCCTGGAGGGCAGTGAGAGAAAGAGGTACTGCTGTCAAGCTAGCAAACCAAACATTAGAACAGTGAAGATAATCTTCAGTTCCAGACTATTGTTTACAACAGTTACAAATAGTAACTAACTCCAAACCTTCTAGCCATGAACAGCTGGTCAACTTTATTAAAATGCAAATATAAATAAAACGTAGTGTTTCTCACAAGTACTTTGACTTTAAGATGGTTGTAGACAGTATGAACCTGAGATATTTCGTGTTTTGTTTGCTCAACTTCATTAAATTTGTTAATAACCATAAGTCCTGCATTCAGGCCTGCAGCACATTCCAAAAAAGGTTGGGAGGGGAGCACTTTATTGCTAGCAATGAGGCAAAAATAATGATTTATGGTGTAATTTCAAACAGGTGATGTCAGCAAATGATTATAACCATGATTTGGTACAAATGCAGTGTCCACAAAGGGCTGTCTTTAAGGAGCAAATGTGGGCAGAAGATCTCCAGATTAGAAAATTATGGCAGCATAAAAACTGTGAATATGGTAACATCCTGTCAGCGACCTGTTTCACAGAATAGAATGCATTTCTATAAATGGCACATACCTGTAAACTATTTAAACTTTTGCTATAGGGTCTTGCAATAATTTACTAATAGCACTTAAATGTTGATCTGTTCAATTAAATATTTTTGCTGCTCTATGTCCTTTATTGTATTCGAGTCAGGCAGGTCTATACCTATTTTAAGAGGTAAGTGTTCCCTTAGATCAATCACACTTTTCATCGGCTATCTCTTGCCACAAGCAACACTACAAAAACATTTGACAACCAAGTTTTATTTACTTTCCATTATTCCTCATTTTCTCATTTCATTCTGTTTTTGTGGTAGTTTAATGACACCAGTTATTAGCTTAGGAAAATAATTTTAGGGAAATGGTGAAAATGTTATAGAACTAGTAAGATTATTAGGTTATATGGTTATGTTTTCATAAAGTATTCACTAGTCAATCATGGCCAATTCATTATAAGAATATTTAATTGTAGCTTTGTGACTGGCAGATGCCTAGCAAGCTTATATCTTATTATACAGACAACTCCAAGTCAGACATGTTGGTGCAACTGTGTATAATCCTGACTACCAACGCAATACACTTCAGAGCTGAAGCACATGCACTTCTTGCCATCAAATATATTCAGTCAAGCGCTGTCATAAACACTTTATTATATGCTCTAATTCTAAGAGTTGCCTTCAAGCCCTTAAGATTATATAATTACCTCTTTACTACTAGCTGAGAAAACTCTGAAGGAAAAAAAGGATCCAACACTTGTAATGTTGGGTCCAAAAGTCACTGAAATATTTGTGTTTTGTTTTTGTTTTTTATGGAAAATTAAAAGCAGACTATCTATTAAAGAGACAAAGAAATGGCAGTTACGCATATCACTGCAGACAAAACCCATAATTACTCCTCCTCAGTTCTGTGGAAACACCCTAACAGTTAAACAAATCTTAACAGTCTGCCTCAATGTAACTGCTTCCTAGAAAGGCATCTCTCACAGCAAGCTGTATGAAAGACATTTTTGACAATAAATCACCAGTTAAAAGACTAAATTAAATAGCTTAACACCTGATTTGAAATATCCATAAGCCTGGCTTTACATGTAAAATCTAACCACTACATACCGGTAATACCCCAGAACACCTGTTGTTTTGGAGGTGATCTGACCCAGTCATCTAGCAACAATTTGGCCCATGTTTTACCATTGTTCCTGCCACACATTAATGCATTAAGAGCAGACTGTTCATTTGCTGCCTAATATATTCCACCTCTTGAGATTTGCCTCTGTAAGATAATCAATGTTACTCACACCACCTGTCAGTGGGTTTTTATTGTTGTGGCTGATTGGTGTATATGCAGTGAGGGGAAAAGGTCTGAGGCCATTAGTGAACATGTTTGTTTGAAGATTTGTTTAAAATTGTTCACATTGCAGTCTGATAATGGCACAAAACTCACCTCTAAGCTTTGCAACAACTGAACAGCCAGAGTCACAGACAAAAAACAACAATGCACCCAGATAGAAATGTTGGTTTGCTGCAGTACTCTGGCAGATATTTCAGTGATTACAGTTCTGGTCACTAGGCCTTGCCACAAAAAGGGCATACAAGTGATTCCCAAACTGATATACTTTCAGAGGCTGCTTTTTGGTAATGTGCCTCTTATTGAGATAGCTGTGATTCCTAGACAGGCCTCTATGATACACACACAGACGTTGTGCTGTTGAGTTGTTCTGACCTGTTTTTCACCTGTTAGGTGGTGCTGGGAACAGTGGTTCCAAGAGGGCACACACACTGAACAGTCTCTGGACGGCCCAGATGGACCACCAGCAGCTCCAACAAGCACACGCACCTTCCATAATCTTGTTGTGCACAATCCAGACACAAGATACTAAGTGAAACTGTATGGTATTTAGGGACGATTCAAGGATCTGTTTGGGAGATGGTTGGATACCATTATGGAGGCCTCGTGGTGAAATAGTGTAAAATTGTGCTAGAACAACATAAAACACCTTTAATTCATTCACTTCCTCATCTGCTTAATCCAGGGCGACTATATATTAATATGTATGAACAGTGATTACAGAATGAGTCCTGCTGTGCCCCTAATTAGAAAAGAGTATTGTGATTCATTAGGGTAATGTTGAGTTCAAAAAGTCATAAGACAAATGCAGGCTGGGTCAAGTGAGGAAGATTTCTTCTCTATGTTTTCACCTGCAGGTCCAAATGTTTGTCCTATCTTCCCCTTTTCTTTTTCATGTTTTATATCATCTATATATTTTTCATCTATATTTGAGTGATGGGCAACAATCTTACAATCCAGATGCACAGTTGCTCAACGTGAAGTACATCAGAGTCTGGTCTCAGTAAGAGATGTACAGATATCTGGTTGGCTTGAAGAGTAAATAATGAAGAAAATAATAATACCCCAAATATGTAACATAATTGACTAACCTCAAAGAAAATCCAGACAACTAAAAAGAAATGGTCGACTGGGCGCAAGAAGACAGGCATTGAATGGTGGTGGACTGAAAAATAGTAGAACCCTACTGAGCTTTTGTGGTATGAGCTTTACCGAAGGTCAGAGAAAATGTCATACAAGCCAATTACACATCTGTAAAGAACTACAGAAGCCACAAGTTGAAGTTTTCTATAAATATCTTAGAATGCATAGACTTCTTAGAATCCATAGCGTTGCTTCATACGGATTATTGTTATATGAAACTTTGATCAATATAAATTATGAAATTTCAAAACGGTCTTGTCAGGATAAATGCAACTTGACATAGCATAATTTATTAAAACATTATTGAATAATTCAGTGATTTGAAATGATTGTGAATGTTCAGTACACCCTTTGTTCAGTTTCTTACACTCCATGCTTTATACCTGAGTAGCTCTTTTTCCTTTTCCAGAGTGTTAAGCATGTTGATGGATGTGGACTGCTGTAAGCAGTAAGTCTGGAAAGCGGGAAGCATATTGACAAACTCCAGGAAGATTTCTCCAATGCATACAGTTAGCAGATCTTCATCTCCCTGCATGTTTACAAAAACAACACTTAATCGATTATACCAACACATTACAATAAATGGTGTATGAATTCCCCCATTTTATTTAGTCAGTACATTACTGTAACAGCTGACTTTTAGCTGACAATACAGCATAAATACTTAAGTACAGTTTTATTACATTTCTACTTCACTAAAGTACTGTATTTTTCTCCTGACTTCACTACATTTTGAAAGATAAAATATAAAAAAAGATAAAGATAAAAAAGTTTATGACATTACTTTCCTCTTTGCAAACAGCTGAAATAATCAGATCAGAACTGAGCTGTAATCTCTCACATAACCTGGTTACCATGGTTGTGAAAAACAAGGACATTTGGGACAATTATTTCATTGCTATTCACTTTATTAGGAATACCTCATTGTTTCTCCACACTTTGTCAGTTCCACTTCCCACATAGGAGAACTATTACTTTTACAAATACAGACTGCAGTGCATCTGATTCTCTATACACTTTGTTAGTCCCCTTTACTCTGTTTTCTAATAGTCAGGATCCTCAGATGACCCCCACAGATCATTTGTGTGGTACAATTTCTCAGCACTGACTCTATTGTGCTGTTGGTGTGTTAATATGTGTTGTGCTGGTATTAATGGATCAGACACAACAGTGCTTTTGGTGTTTTTAAACACTGTGTTCATTCACTGTGCTCTCTAGTAAATGCACCTACCATAACGTACAACCCATGTATATGTAAAGTCAGAGAGCTCCTGTTGTTGCATGGTTTGTGTTAGTCACCCTATATAAGTGTTCAAAGGATGCTGACTAGCTGATGCTGGTCCCTGGACATCTTCGGCAGGTGGACTATTTTCAGTCGTGACACTGTTACTCGATTCAGTATTTTATTTACCTGTTATTTTTTACTTAGTATTCTTGCTACAAACTTAATTATTACAATTAACATCTAAGCCACCAAAAGAGCATGTGTCCCTTTATGAATCACAACCCAAACCAAGGTTTCGTCATTCCAACGTTTAGGGAGTTTTTCCTTTCCACTGTCAAGCATTTACTTATTATAATTCTTATGTGCTTTACACAACAGTCAGTTAAGTGACTGAAATGGAATTACCTGATCAAACGCTTGATCGATGCTGTCCTGCAGGTGCTCTGTAAACCTGTCATTCACATCAATAAGCTCCTGCACATTACTGAAGACTACAGTAAGCTGTTCTGGAGTAAGCAGCCCTGCACTCTGCATTGGGCAGTAGAACTCTTCCTTAATTATGCGCAGGTCCTCGCCGTAACTAGACTCTGTATTGAGGAATTCCAGGATGGCCTCCTTGCGCTCAGTCCTTAACTTTGAGCATCGCCCGCACATGTCTTCCTCCTGAGCAGTGTCTTGGTGGTTGCAGTCTTGACATGGCCGATGCGCTTCCCAGGCTTTAAAGGATTCTAAGGGTCTTTTCCAGACCGATGCAAGTCCAGAGCCGATTCCACTGTCCACTCGCTCCACCTCTGCTCCTGCACTGTGCCGAGTCTGACCCAGCTCCTCGTCATCCTCGCGCTCGTCGCTAAGCCCCACTACGCCGCTGTCTGCACTCACACTGCTCACTGTGCTCCAGCGATGATGACATGCACGACTGACTCCCAGACCTCCACTGCAACTTTCTCCTCTGGGCTCAGAGTGACCCCTGACTATGCATTTACCTGACACAAACACATAGCAGGTGAAAAATATTGTGGTTAGCTAATTTATAGCTCATTCAATTTTCAATCCAGTTAAGGATATTGTAGTAAAGTAATATTAGCATATTACTAGCATTATTAGCATATAGCATATTCCGTCGCTATGTTAAGAGATGCAACCTCTAACTCTGTTACATACAGAGAAAGACATGTATGAAACCAATGCAGAAATAAATTCTCTGGATTTAGTTGAATAGACAGTGTAAATGTGTGCTGTGGTCAGAAGAGTCCAGATTTCTCCTCGTTTTCGAAAGAAACATGGAGTTCTCCATTTCAAAGACGAAAGAAGCCATCCAGATTGTTATCAGTGAAACGTGCAAAAACCATCATCTGTTATGGTACGTGGTGTACCTGTGCCCAATTGCAAAAAATTTTTTCCCGGTTGCCGAGTCCATTGTTATTTCAGCAAGACAATGCCAAGCCTCATTCTCAATGTACTATAGCAGCATGGCTTCATAGATAGGGAGTGCATGAGCTTGTCTGTCTCCAGTCCAGTTCTGTCTTCAATTGAAAATGTATTGCACATGATGAAGAAGAAAATCAGAAAACAACAACCACGGATGGTTGGACAACTTCAAGTCTTGTATCAAGCAAGAATGGTGATTCGTGATCACGAGGAGTATGTTTCAGTCAGCAAATTCTGGAAATAGTTTTTTTGTACTTTGGACAGTTAAATAAAGGATCATGAGAAAGAACGAATTTCCAGAAATGGGACTTGTGTATTGTGCAACAATGGTGGCCCAGGGAGTTTAGGTACGAGATCACTAATCAGAAGGCTGTGAGCTGTGAAAACATTCTGTTTAATATATTTCTCGTAACACCAGTTTAACCTTGGTTTTAACTGATTGTAATTTGTTTTCCAATTAGTTTATCAAATATCTGCTATTGCAAAAAGTGATCGAAACTAAAGGCTAAAGTGCATTTATTCGTGCATTATATCACTAGCAGTACTGTGATAGTTCCCTAACACATCTACAAGTGCACTGACACACCTACGTCTGCAGGAATACAAATATGCATGAGATGGCTAGGGTTGCTTTGAGTGATGCCATATGTCCATATGCCCCCCAACGAGCCCTGGCTCCCTGAGGCCCTGGATGGATGAAAATGAAAAAATACTACAAGTAGTAATTATAAAAAAAAATCTATTGATACTAGTTACATTGTGGTCCACATTGTTTGATTGTGGACCTACACATTTGAGAATTACAGGTAAAACCATTATCATGCTGCTTACAAGTGCAAACAGGATAAACATATATGCTCATTTACACTGGCCAATACTGGTAGTGGCACCATCATTACCACACCTGGTTTAAAATAGTGAACAGTACCCATTAAATATAACTATTTTTTTTTTAGCAAATTGAGGACTGATACCCTTTCAAAAATACAAGGGGCCCATGTAGAGAAGACGCTTGAATTTAAGATAGGACATAGTATTAGGACTAATATGATGGCTTTGGGTTATATGAACACTCAATTGAGTTTAAAATAAAATCTGACAATGCACTCATGCAGACATGTTCCTGGCTGAAAACTTGGGCATGCTGCATTTATGCAATCGCATCACTAAATATATTAAGCGAATAACTAAAAGCAGGTGAAATAGCTTTGGGTCCTACCATTACCTCTAGCCCTGCGCTGACTGTGGAGGCGTGCGGCAGCAGCTATCTTCATCTCCAGCTGCTTGCGCTTGGCGGCGTCGGTGGGCATGGGGTCACTGTTGTGGGGTCGCAGGCGATACTCCCGCTGCGCCCTTACTGATCCAGTCGGCTCATAGGTGGCATCCGAGCTGGAGCGCCTGCATCCCAACCCAGACGTCTGTTGATTAAACGGAGGTCCATCAGTTTGCTTGCCATAACATTTGAGAACAAGTGACACTTTTATCACTTAAAAACAAATTATCTGTAGAAATGTATAAAAGCTTGTGTTTCATATAATTTCAATTGTGTTCATTTACACCCCTTGGTGCGCTTACAATTTATTCACAAATTATTTATAAAGTGATTTATAATGACTGCACATGGTGGCCTTGGTGGAATTAACCATAAGCAGTGGCAGATGCTCCTTCCACTTTTGGGCAGTTATGGAAGGCGTTTAACCTTCTTACATATTAAACCTTACATGTAAGATTGAAAAACGGTTTTAGCAGTGTAGTTTTTGAGTGTGGCTGATCAGAGGTTAATTAAATTAAAACACAACCACAATGGATGGTGATCCAACTAGATATGTGTCTAACAGACTTGGCAGTGAGTGGACACAGTGTGTAAAAAGTCCAGCAGCACTATTATGTCTGATCCACTCATACAACAACAATGCCAATTCAGTGCAATTCTGAGAATGATCCACCATCTGTGGTGGTCCTGTGGGGATCCTGACCATTGAATAACAGGGTGAAAGGAGTCTAACAAAATATAAAGCTCACAAAAATTAGGGGATACATCAAAATGAAAATAATATGCTGATATGACTGTATTTAGCTACAGGGAGATAAACCCTTGTCGGGAATTTCTCCCTCACACATGGTTGTTTAAGTCTGTGCAACACTGCTAAAATGATCACACACAGGTCTTCATGGTAGCCTAAAGGAAATTAGGCTTTTGGATCTCTTTAATTTACAGATAATTTCCCCACAATTTAAAGCTTTCCTCTTATTTCCACTTTCTTGTTCTTTGCTGTTTTAAATCAGCTACAGTGCATGTTACCCATCGATCATTTGACTTAATCTATGGACTGTTTACACTTTAATCAATCCTCTAAATTTGCAGGACTTGCATTAGGTCGCAAACTCACAACTAGCAAATGACTGTGTCATGCTTTTTATATCGATCCCCTTCCCGCATATTAGAGGGAAATTCAGGGATTATAGTCATGAAACAATTATAACTAATTAATATTGATTGGAAAGAAGAGGAAGACAGTCACGGTTTGAGTGATTAAAGTATTAATCAGAGGAAATCCCTCTGAACCGCAAGTACGGTCCAATTGCAAGGCTTTTAATAGAGGAACAGAGAAGCTATCAGTAGGAAACCACACTGACTCTTTAAAAGACGTTTCTTCAAGAACCCCAATCAATGCATTAGAATCCCATAATAGAGTCCATAAAAACATTGACAACACATAAAAACATTTCAAAGCTTGGACAATGGAAGTGAAATGAAAAAAAGCAAAGGCACGTTTAATTTTATTGATGGCTTTTCACATATTTAAAGTAATTCCCTGATGGTGACCTCAAGGACCTGGATCAACGTTGTGCACGGCACGCTGACAAGTCATCTACTAGAAGATTAAGCTAGGCTAAGAGTGATACGATTTCATTAGCTGCCAGCGTCTGTGAAAAAGACACCTTGGGTTCGGATATCGTGAGAATAAAGGATGCAGCTGCTTTCGTAATTAATCACATAAAAGCAATCCATGTCGCAGGTAACGGAGCTGAGCTATACACGATGACAGGTGAACACTGAATCTCAAATTCAGTGGCCTCATGCAAAATACATGATCCAGATCAGATCAATACTACCCGTGACCTTCGAGCCAACAGTCACCCGAGACCGAATACATGTGGCGCAATGAAGAAATGACTGGAATTCTAAACAGAAGGAGCTTACAGAGACGCATCCAAACAGTGGGCGCTAGGCATGTCTACACACTCGCAGCCTTGCATGCAAATACAAGGAAAACGGTTACCAGTCAGAAATCTGCCTCCTGCAGCTTCGTGGGCGCGTTACATGTCTGCAGTTGTCTGTGATGTCCAGCTGCATGTGTAGCATGATCTGTCCACTTCACATGTGTGACACAGCACTCTGCGGTCTGCAGCTCAGCTGAGGTTCACGGTGTGTGTGTGTGTGTGTGTGTGCGCGCGCGTGTAAGAGAAGGAAATTGCCTTACGCATTGTCTTGGCTGTTCTCCCTCTCTTTCTGTAGCTGCAGTGCAAGCCTCATGTCTGCAGGCCGGCATTGTCATGGCAACGTGGGCAGATTGACACCCCGGCTGGGGACTGATGATGTCAGCACCCTCGTGCAGGTCACGTGACAGCCTTATTGGAGCTTCGGCGTTGATTTCTGCACTGCAGCTGAGGAAAGAGGAGATGGAGTAAAAAAAGAAGATGGAAACAGTGAGGAGGGGGGTTGAAGTCTGAGTGGGAGGGAGAAGGATCTAAAGTGAAAATTATAATTCCTGCCTCTGCCTTTTATTTGCTGTCTGAGGCTGAATATCCCCCCCACACACAATTTTCTCCAGGGATGAAAACCACCCCACTGCAAAGACACTTTGGTTTTCATCGACACCTGAACTACAAACCACAGATGTTTAATGCATCGTTGTTTATGTTTGGATTTTCATTTGTGCTGTATGATCCTCATGTCTAACTGTGTGAATAACATTCTGCTATTGTATCAAAATATGTCTGGTTTAAAGGCACATATACAGTCTACCCCTGTTATTTGAATGTAGCTCATTCAGGAGAACAGTTCAGGTAATGTACAATACTGTGCAAAAGTCTTAAGACACCATTAGAATGGCTTTTCCCGCAGTGGTATATGACCATAGATGACATATTGTTGATGACTGGACCCATATAGACATGGATTTGTCACCCCATAATACTCTTTTCCACTGATCCTTATACCAATCTTTGTGAGCGTTGGCATATCTTAGTATATATTATATATTGTTTACCCAGTCCCCCTTCCGAAAAAGTGCTTTCTTGCTTCTTGGGCATTTCTTGAATAAAGCTACTGAAGGCTGCTATTACTCAAGTGAAAGGGGAGGTCACTCTAAAATACTTACCACTGTAGCCTACAGATGTTGTTTTTTATCAGGTTGTCTCATTTTGTAGTACTTCATACAAATGACCTGTATTTTGTGGTTGTATTCTTATAAAGAGACTGAAAAATATACTGCTCACAAAAAATTGAGGATACCCCATAAATACCCCATAAATACCCCATAATTAATATCCCCTAATTTTTGTAAGCAGTGTAATTATAAATCATTATACAGTTGCTAAAACAATGTCATATCTAATCTAAAGACTTACACAGTATTGTATATTTGGATAGTGGGAGCCCTTTTTTCTATATTATCTTATGGGGAATTATGCGGAACAGCAATTACAATGATGTGAGCAAGCTGGGAACCAACCCTTGAGAGAGTGCCAGGCCATTGTAATGTGCCTGCTGTGAGCAAGCTGTGAGGTGGCAGCGCTAACCACTGCGACATGGTGCCGCAGCTTACTCTCACACATGCTTTTATGGTATGTAAGTACATTCTGAAATAAAAACAGCAAACCTCTCTCAGTGTGTTTTTTGAAGAGCAAACACAAACTGCACATCATGACCTTCCAAAGCAGAAATTTATTTGGAAAACATTTGAATCAAAAGTCAACGCATGAAGACACGCGTGGTGCTGGGAATGCAAACACATCATGGTTCATTTAGCAATAAAAAGTCATATGGTCTTAAACAGCTGGTTGTCTTTACCACATATGCAGTGTTACCATGGTTCCTGACTACCTCAGAACTCTTGCATCAGTCACACTTGTACTTGTCGAGTCGCGCGACACTTTTCAGCCGGCGCATCGGATCACGACTGAGTCTCACAATAGCTCTTGCTCAGTGCAGCTCTCCATAGTTTTTCTCATGTTTATCTTTATATTTGTATCTACAGTACAGTATCCTTAGTGCAAATAAGTCCCCATGGGTACTAAAAGATTAGTGATAGCAGCCAACCAAAAGGAAAATGATGAGAAGCAGTACCATACTCGTTTGCATATGAGGGCTTGCCAACAGAGTAAGCATTTTGCTTTTCACTTGCAAAACATTCAACAAATGACATAAGATCTATGAACACTTTATTATAAAATAAGCTTTGCATTTATGATTTTGGCCAACTGTAAGTTAATCTATGTGTGTTATAAAATAAGGTCAGCTAAGCTGTTATATAGTGTAGAATATATTAAACTGCTCATGTTCATGATACATTTATAATACTGTACATACTTGTAACAGATTGGTTCTAACGTATCACTATCCTAAATCAGGGAACATGTGCAGTAAAACTCCACATAATGCCTTATAAAGTGTGGACCTGAAACAAATGACTTTACATTATTTAAAGTAAATTTGCTCTGTATTTGTTGTTTTCGAGCCCCCTGGCATTAATTAACAAAAGTGATTCTGAAATACCACTGTACAGTACTGCACAAAAGCCCACCATTAGATTTGTTGTTGTAGCAATGGTTTCATGACCACATACAACATACCGTCGATGTCTGGACCCAGAAATTTTGAGCTTTAGTTTGTCACTCCATAATACTGCTTTCTTTTGGTCAAATCTTTTGACTGCTACTCTTTTACGAAAAGACTTATTCTTGATCAAGCTTGGCATCCTGATGAAGCTGCCAGATGCTCATATTGCGTGTGCAATTAATTTTGCGAGTGTCAGGGGAGGTCACAGGAAATTCTTGCCACTGCAGCTATTACAGCTTTTTCAGCTTTTTTTAAAATACTCCATACATATATCCTGTATCCTGAGAAATAATTATATATGATCATTATACCATTGGTAAAGGTATAACTAATCTAATGGTGAAAGACTGGAAAAAACTAATGCATAGTACTATACTTGCATTTACATTTGGAGAATGCTAAAGTGTGTCAATATTTGATTCCAGCTGTTTTGTGTGATAGAGGGTTGATTATAAAATGGACATCTCATGGGAACCATTAGGCACAAATAATTGCTGCGCAGTCATGTAATAGCCAATAAATTTGAGGCAATTTCACAGGACCAGATGCGCCCTGATCAGATATTTTTTTTGTTCAGGATGATCAAGTTCCCATACACACTCCGGGTCAAGCCCCTTACACAGCCTCCCTAATCAACACATTTAGGCAACATTATGACATGCAGACCAAAAGATAACTGTTTTTCCTCTTACACCTAACAACAAGACTTTTAATGACAAATTATAATATATATATATTATTTATTATTCTACCAATAAATCCTACTTTATCCTACTTTCTTATTATACCTAATCTTAATGTAACCTTCATATCAATACATTGTTACACATTTCTGTTGTTTTGGCCATTTGATGTATGTTTCCTGGCTAATTTCAGAATGATATATGGCCATATGACCGACACCGCACCCACTAGGCGAATTATTAAAGAATGTGTAAACACATACATAGATACATGCAGTGTATGCAAAATACATAAGCATTTGTATGCATTTGTTTGTTTATTTGTTTAATATTCATGTTTTATCATTCCCATTCTCTCTGTTCAGAGTGTGTGTGACACCCATCTGAAGACACTGCCAGAACCCAAACTGTTTCACTCTGGTGGTTTTCTAGCATCTTAAGACTGCTGGATTACCAGACATAAGTATACATTTCTGATATCAATTATTTTCTCTAAGAGGGGCATACGTAATGAAAATGTTTGTTAAAGAACAAGTAAAGCAAATCTAGTGCGCTCTGTTCTCAGCACATGCTGTTATCTGATGTATGGCACGCTTAAATCATTTCCTGAAGATAGTTATTGTTAGAAAACAACAATGGTGTTTTAATGGAAAAATAATATCTGTACAACACCCAGGGCAATACTCATTGGTATATACTTTGTAGTTCATACAGGAATACTATTAAAAGATTGAAATGCCATATGACAGAATGTATGCTACAACATTATTCTACTGTAGTTTGTTTTGTTATACCATGAGAATGGCGACTCAAGATTCACATACACGTAGCAACAAAAGATGGGCAATTCACTCAATACTTTGGAATGTTAAATGCAACATATATGTAGGCCACTTTCTAATTTGAGACAGCCCATATCACTAAAAGGCTGTATGGGTTGGATTGTAGTGACTGGCCATGGAAGTTGGTTAGCAGCTGCTGGCTAACCTGTTTAGTCCTCAGATTATTTGATTGTCCCGAGATTACAAAGCTGCTCGTTAAATTCTCATGTCTGACTATATCGTGCTATGCATAGCATATCAGCTCCAAGATCTTCTGCAAAGATTTTTGACAACGGTGGGGGTTTTCACAGTTCGATGGGAGGTAAAAGTTGGTGAGTGATGTGAATTCTGATCTGACTGTTCAGACTAAGGTCACAACGCCACTAGGGGTAGATTTAGCATTCATGTGTCTCAAGTAGAGTTGTCTCTGGAGGCACTATTCAAAGACTAATCAGAGATTTTGCCCAGTTGGCAGAATTGAGAGGAGGTGCATCATTGTACCGACACAAGCAGGGTGGTCATTTCAATAAACTGCTGCTCTGACCTAGCTGTTAGAAGGTGTTTGGAGTAGTGGTTTGCTGTCCGTCCATAATTTAGACACAGGTGGCATCTTTACTTCCCCTGATTCTGTATAGACCATTTTAGTATGAGTACTGAGTATTGCGTATGGAAGCCTCATGTTGAGTTTCAGTCCTGTATTTGCTGTGAAGTGACACACTGCCTCAACTGCAGGTGTGATGATCTATGGAGGCATTGAATACGACATTACATCACCCCTACTAGTGATACAAGGGACACTAACAGTTCAGCGGTATCTACAGAATATCCTGTAGGCATGTGTGTTGCCCGGTCACCAGATGTATCGTTAAACATTTGTAGGATTAGTTTGGATGCCAGCTTTTACAACTTACAAGTGTGCAGGATCTACAAGCCCAGCTGCAAGTGTGGGTAAATGTGCCACAGAATACAATACAGAACCTGTCTCCATGCCCAACTGCATCTCATCTTGTATCCAATATAATGTAAGTGAGCATGGTTTGTGTTGTAGTATAGACTGCCACTGGTCGCCACATTAAATGTGTTTTTTGCTATTCTCTCATTCCATGAAAGAAAAAAAAAACTGTGTTACATATGTGGAAAAAAAAAACTGTCTGCAGTGTGAACATAGCCTACAGATCTAGTAATACTTGCTGATACTTTAAAAAGAAAACAAATAAAAGCAGGCCGTAGATAAATGTATTATTATGTATTTAAGCGTGATTTTGAAAGCATAACAAGAACATTTCAGGCACGAGCAGTGATGTCTTTTGTACCTTGATCATTACCAGTACCATTTGTGCTTATTTATACTAGCTGTGCTTTATTCTATGAGCTGTTGTTTGACTAGGTATCACAAAACTAGTGCCAACAAACTGGAACAAGATTTGCTCCCCTTACCTCTTCTTTATAAGGTCCAGAGCAGATCCAAGAAGGCCCTCTTTCATCTTGGAGAAATGGGATCCATAGCTCGAAAGGTCTGTCCCATCCAAGAGGATGGCAGGGCAGCAGCTGGACGCCCCTTCAGTGCTTCGTGGAGGGAATGGAACGACTACTGAATTAATAGTCTCTGCGTCTCCTGTTTCGATCTCATGATTTTCTCCGACATGGGTATTCTGGGAGTGCAGAGGAGAGCGAGGTGAAGGTCCTGTGCAGATGGGAACCCCTGAAGCCTCTGCACCGGAACTGCTTCCATCTGACTTCTCTCTAGTGGAGTCAAATGGATAAACCACATCTTCAGTGCTGCCCCATTGCATTAATTCTGCGACCATTTCCAATTCAGTCTGTGATTTGTCTCCATGTACATGAGTCTTGTCCTCACAGTTCTCCTCCTTGCATTGGCTATCAGACCTGAATCCTCCACTGGCCAATGCTGAGGAAGGATTTTCAGAACTCTCTCTTTGCCTCATCTTCTTGAACTCCTCAAACGTTGGTATGTGCAGGCGACCCATGGGTGTCCTTTTCCTCTCAAAAGCAGACTGGGCAGTGATGCTGACATGCTCAGAGGTGTGGGACTTGCCCAAATTACCCTCTTGACTGGAAATGAGGGTAAGGTTTGGAGTACTCGTTTGTCTGCGAAGCTGAAGTCGCCTTATCGCCTCTTGCTTGATCTCTTCTGGGCTGGTGATACGACAGGCACACAGCTCTCTTTGGCCATTCACCAGTCCTGGTGTGGAGATTCGACCAATGTGTGACACCAGCTCCTGATCACGAGGAGAATGAGGGTTGTTGTTGAGCAAAGGTTGAGGCCGAAGGGGCTTGTTAGGCTCTGCTACACGTGTGCTCTGGAGGCGGAGCTTGTCTCTAAGGCCTTTTCGGGCATTTCCATTCATGCTCCAGTCCTCCACAGCAGGAAAAAGCCACTGAGGGAAGAGGGGAAAATCTTTTCTCATCAGCCCTCTCCGAGGGAAAAAAGCCATGTTCTTAGAGTAGACCTGTGATCCCTGAGGAGACCCATCGTACCACTGATTGCTGGAGGTACAGTGGAGAACAAATTCGCTCTCCACACTCCTGAAAGTGTACACACTAGGGTCTGAGTTCCAGTGCAGATTTTCCAGGCTATGGTATAGGCGACTATTGTTGGAGTTGACACAGCTCTGTGAGAGCTGTTCCACTTGGTAGCTAGACTGAGTCTCCAGTTGTTTGAGTGGCTGCACATTGTTTGTAGAGCAGTATCTAAGCCCCATGTTTCCAAGAAGACCACTGTTAGTTCCAGGAGAGTAATTGTTTACTGACGCATCTAGGTTATTATAAGAAGGCTTGTTGTGGTGGGGGAACCCAACCAGTGGGGGGCCGAGAACAGAGAGAGGATCTGGAAAGTCACTGAAGCACGACTCCACGTCCATGCTGCAGCCAGCAGTGGAGGCTGCTGGAGAATACTCACATGGCATAGATTTTACGTCAGGCATGACGGCAAATAGAGCCAGCAACCACCAGAGAGTGTACTCAGGACCACAGCCCTACAGAATGCAAAACACAAAAATTGGTATTAAGACAGCCACAACTCACCTAGATAAGAATTTGTGCACTGCTGACAAACATCCAAGAAACCGTATACAATCATGAATTCTCATCTGCTTATCCTAGTCAGGGTCGAGGGAGAGTTGGTTGTGCATAGAATGGACAGTAGTGCATATTGAACCATTAGGCCCTGCCATTCAAGTGTATGCAACTTTTACAAATACAACCTAAATTTGTTACGGACCAAGTATACTCCTTCAGGGCAGTGGTATTCCCTAATGGCAGCAGCATCTTTCAGCAGAATAATGCACCCTTATGCACTGCAAAATTGTTTGGGGATGGTTGGACAAAATGAAACAAAAAAGAGAGCCATGTTTCACATGCCTTTAGCAGTCACTTCACTAATGGCAGCAAAGACACACATTAGCCAGAAGGGCATCACTTAATATTCCTTTCAATTATTTGACCCATGACCCAATATAATAAGCACACACAAGGGTAAGGGTAGCAATACAAAAGCATATCGGTACAATATTTTTTACATATTGCATTAAAGTCAGATCAGATTTTCCATATTTCTTTCAGTAAACCAGGGTAAGTGATGGCCAATGCCACTCTCCCCCCACTGCCCTGTAAATTTAAATACTAATACAATATTATGGCAAAATTCTTTTTAGAAATTATTTAAGTTATGGTGAAATAACTTAATCCTAACATAATCACATAATTATTAAGACCCCTGAATTTAAAACATGCCAAGAAAACGACGTTTGGTCTTGGTAACATTATATAGGATTGGAGAATACAGAACAGGACATTTGAGATCATTCCTCTTTACAGAATATCTCCCGAATGCCTAGTGTCCAATGTCCCTCTTGTGCTCTCTCCTCTTTAGGTCACCCTACAGGTTTTCTATAGGGATTAGTTCAGGGGACTGAGATGGCCATGGCAGAAGCTTGTTTTTGCTTATAGATCAAGATTTTTGAATCACTTTCCTCCTTGAAGATCCAATGACAGCCAAGTTTAGTTTATTGGAAAAGGCAGACAGGTTTGAGTTCATGATGCCATAACATAAGGATTCCATTGTCCATAGAGCAAAACAGTCACACATCACCCCCAGGATGTTACTTTTTTCAGTAACACTCCAACAGTAATCCTTGAAGATCCTTGAAGATTTCCATCTAACTCTCTGTGCATATGGGACAGGCTTGGGTTCTTATCTAGGCAAGCTTGTCAGAGTTCTGTTGATTGGAAGCTTTTAAATATTAATTGTAGATATGGTCATATGTAGGCACACAGTCATATATGCATATATGCATTACATATATAGCATACAGCTTGAAAATTCTTAGTCAGTCTGATCAACTTAAAGCTAGTAAAATATATACTATATTTTACTATACTCATCTATTAATTTGATACAAAAAACCTAATGCGTGTGTAGGTTGTCAGAGTCTCAGCATAGTAAACGGTTTATTAATGATGCCAGTATATTCCTTGGCAGTTCAGTAAAACTGTTTATGTATGAATATGCACACTTGATTAGCATAAGTAGTTTGGTTCATGAACAGTTGCTTAATCTTTTTTTCTCCAGTCCCTTGAAAGCGATTCCAGTCTATTCATTATAGACAGGTTATATA
>JAUZST010023570.1:0-31500 GCA_034779995.1 Parotocinclus haroldoi
GAGAGAGAGAGAGAGAGAGAGAGAGAGAGAGAGAGAGAGAGAGAGAGAGAGAGAGAGCGAGAGAGAGAGAGAGAGAGGGAGAGAAAGAGAAAAAGGGGCACGTGCGCGTGATCCTTTGACTGAGGCAATTCCCAATTACTCACACATTTATTTAACTTTCCCAGATCAACAAGTGAACGGACCTTTGTTTTAGCAACAGTGATGATGTAGACATACACAAATCATCATCATCATCATCATCATCATCATCATCATCATCATCATCATCATCACGCACACACATAATAAGATATCACTCATACATATGCATATTTGTATATAACTTCATATTGTGGTTTGTCATTATCTTATGTCACTGATGTCACAGGCTGTCCTGTGTCTTTTCACACACACACACACGCACGCACGCACGCACTACGCACGCTTTCACATTCATGTGAAGAGGAAGCAGAAATATTTTTGTTGGGTGAACATGTGCTTTATGTGCCACCTTTTAAGTGTCATTTCCCCACATTCTTCATCGGTCACATGCAGACTTTAATGTCTCTGATGGCTTTGGTACTGACAATCTGTATCACGTCATATCATGATACTGCGTCCATTGGCTTTGTTCTTTTTGTTAGGGGACTTTCACAAAAAGCACCTTTATATATATATATTGCGAAAGGTTTTGTGTCAATACATTTACATTTAAGGCATTTAGCAGACGCCCTTATCCGGAGCGACTTACAACTGTAATATATATATATAGCACACACTGATGTGTCCCTCAGATGTGTTTAATATACGATTTTTATACAATTTAGCTTTTTATTTATTGCACGAGACGAATACAGGCAGGAACGTATAACAACGCCAGTCTTAGAATTGCAGTACCATCTAGTGGTGAAGATGGCTTTACTTCCATACTAAATAGTACGGTTTAAAGGAACCTTAGCTGGAATTGTGACGTACTCTTTAGTATGGTAGTATGCTAGTTGCCTTTTCTGGTTTCCGTGGTGATACCGCACACGTTACGTGAGAAACATGGAGTCTAGAGGGGAAAGTACGGTGTTTTCCTGTGCTCTTGAAGGGGATTTAGACGGTCTCCAGAAGGTTATAGATAACAATAAAGATTTTGCTAATGAAGAATCACCAGATATTTTGAGGGAAACGGACGAAGTGGGAAGGAACGTTCTTTTTGTTGCTTGCATGCTAGGCAGAAGTAGTGTTGTGTATCAACTTGTGATGAATAAGTACGCCGACGTGAATTCAGCAACAATAAGAGGTTGGAAAGTTAAATATTCCCTAGGAAATTAGTCACTTTGTCTGGAATTCTGTTTTTATTTTCTGTTTTTATAAGTCAGTAGCTTTATTGTTTTTGCATTTTTTGCGAAACACTACGCTATGTAGCACACAATATACAAATACAGTCGAATCCGGTTAATGGGACCACATCGGGACACGATCGTTTTGGTCCTAATAACCGGCTGGTCCGATTAAAAGAACATGCCCTATGTTAATAGACGGGACGTGCTATGTGACATATTAAATGTTTATTAAACCTTTATTGTGCGATATACACATATAGCAAACGTACACGTTTTTCAAAACCAACTACAACGCAATGTATAGATGCTCAGCATGCGAAGCATAATAATGTAAAAAACAAGTTCTTACTAAATTCCAGTCAACGTTTGAAAAACGTATCCGGTGTGATCTGATGCGTTCTCTTGACAGACTGCACTTGAACAAAATCAAGAAAGTGGTGGGCATGTTCACCTCCCGCTGGTTTTACTCTTGTCAACACAACTTTTCTGATTTCCTGACCTTTGATAAAAGCATAAATCCTCTGATATCTCGCTGACCCGCTTTGCAGTGGCTAAGTGGCGACTTGTGGCTTCTTTTTCTTATTCGCTGTCATGTTCTTTGGGCCAATTAAGCGGAAGTTTTGTACAAATAAGCGAATAAAATTACACCTATATAATAGGATTTGTTTCGGTACTTTAGGATTCGGTCCGAATAAGCGGCTGGTCCCATTAACCAGTGGTCCAATTAACCAGATTCGACTGTATACTGCTCGTACAAATTAAGGGATATCCCCTAATTCCTTTATGAAAACAAAAAGAACAAAGCCAATGGACGCAGTATCATAATATGATGTGATACAGATTGTCAGTACCAAAGCCATGAGAGAAATTAAAGTCTGCATGAGTCCGATGAAGAATGTGGGGACATGACACTTAAAAGGTGGCACATAAAGCACATGTTCACCCAACAAAAAATATTTCTGCTTCCTCTTCTCATGAATGTGAAAGCGAAGAACAAAGAAGGTGACAGCTTTCATAATATGAGTCAGATGTTTCCAAGAATAACTGATTTAATGATTAAGGAATGATTAAGGAGTCTGATGATGACAATGGAAGGCATGTTGTTGGCAATTTTCTTGGCAACTGTTAATGGAGCATGTCATTGAAAACTCATTTCCTTCATCCACAATTGGACTTCTAATTCCCTTCGTGGTGCAGTCGGATGTGGGCACGGTGAAAGGCTTCCCCGGAACATTGCAACTGTGGAAAAGCAAAATCAGAGCAATTGAAATCCATTAGTGCTGCCACACTGTTGTTGGACCCTGATACGAGTGGTAACAGATGCTGAATACAAACGACAAAGCTAAACTAAGCTGAACTAATACAATATATCAGCATTATGCAATTTAATTTGATTATATTCATGATGGTATTTCTCCAACGTCCTACATGGTTTAGCGAATCTGTAATTATTTTTGTGTTTATCTGAACATGTTCTAACACTATCAATATGTCCTAAACGCTGGGATAGTGTAAGCTCATATCTTATTTAGAATTAGAAAATTAGTGTGTTCGATTTTACACCAAAAAAAATAGAGAAGGCAAAAAAATGTAACGAAGGCATGCAATTGTGGCAGACTTGGAAATTGTTATGCCTAATCCTTGAATTTCTACCTCTAACAGAAATCACCACATCACATCTACACTATAGTGTGAGGTGTCAAGCCACGGCTTTATTTCTATACAATTGTTTCAGTACATCGGTCAGTCTAAATAGCCAGAGGTAGAAAGAAATGAATTACATTTACTCTTATTACCGTACTGGTTAATTTATTTTGTATATTTGGTTTCTTTTATGTCTTCAGCATCAATAGCCACACGCAATGTTACATCAGAATTTGCCATATACACTTACTGTATGTGTATGTACACTCAGGTTGGATCACTTTATAGTAATCAGTTGACCTAAAGCATGTCTTTGGACTGTGGGATGAAAACGAAGCCCCTAGAGTAAACCCACACAGTGGTGCCACCCACCGAAAAAACAAACAGTACTTTTATTTGACTAGAATATTTAAGTACTCTTTCCACCTCTGCCGAGAGCTGATCTATTTAGATTCTATCTTTATCTAAGCACATTTTATCACTATTGCTTGGAGTGCAGATTGTAATACTTTATTAGTTGTAAGTTGCAGATAAGGATGTCTGCTAAAATGATCTATGAACCGCCAAAGTACAAATAGCAATGTGCACAGCAAGAACTGATTTCCCACACATCACATCAGAACCTTATAATTAGCTAAGGAGTTCAATAAAACATCTTGGAGAAATCTTTAAACTCTAGCCAATCAAAACTGAAGAACTCTGTTAAATGAAGCTCTCTGCATAAGACTTCATTTCTAACCTTTCTATATTTTAGAGTATAGTCTGACAAATATAACAGTGCTGAATGTGCCCTCTTCACACTTGTGTTCATTTGCATAAACTCAAACCTATGTAAATTTGACATGCCCACTTTCGATTTGGGAGAGAAGCTAACTGGCTGCACTGGTTACTCGTCGATCAGAGGACAGATATAAATGCAAATGCGCTCTCACGCACTATTGGGACACCAGTTAACCCAATGCATGTCTTTGTAATATGAGAGGAAATAGAATTATTCTGAGTTAAACCATGCAGATGTGGGGATTACATAGTGAGAGCACAGTTGGAGTCTGAGTTGGAGATCTCTGGAGTTGTGAGGCAACAGTACATACCCCACTGCCTCACTGTGCTGCCACTGTATTTACCTGTCATGCCATAAACAAAAAAGAAGGTAGCCATGCATTACCATAATTTTTATGACAGCTAAGAGTTGTGGTGGCCTATTGATTAGAGAACCAGGATTTGCTTTTGCCATTTAACTCGGTTTCAATGACTCTTTTAAGGCCACTGGTGCTGTTTGAACCCTTTAGAAATATGGAAACGTTCTCAAAAATGTCACAGGATGGATGGGTGTTGTGTGGTTTTTTTGAGTCCTTGCTCCCCAAAATGTCTGTGCACGGACCTGACACAATGCCACCATTACAAGACACCACTGTGTCTGTGCGTGCTGCAGTGTTTGTGAATTTTCTAAGAACCTGTAAATATTGTGAAACTTTAGGATATTTACCGCTGCATTACTCTGCCATGTGGGATCAGCTGGACATGTTAAAAACCCTCATTGAGCTTGGTGCGAACTTGCATGCTGTGAACTTCCGTGGGGAGAGAGCTATTGATGTAGCCCATCGCTATTCCAAGACTGACTGCGCTGACTACCTTGCTTGGGCTGGTAAGAAATTAGCTGATCTGTGTGTGAGCGTGTATCTCAGTCTCAGACTTTTTTTTTTATTTTGAGCTTTGTGCTCTAATAGATGCCAAACAAAGTTTAGAAGCATCTATAAATCACTTCAGAGATTTGGTGACTAATCAAGAAAAACTCAACAAGGAGGAAAAGGTAACAGGAATGTGTTTTCTTTAAAAGTGCTTTTAAGGGTTTTTTATTTTATTTTAAAAAATAATTGATCACATTTTCCTTTACCCTGACATTTAGAACCTCTGTGTTAAAACCCTCTCAGCAAAATCAGCTTGGATTCAGAAAGCTACAAATGCAATGACAGAAGACTTTGTGAAGCAGAGTATCCACCTTGAAGAAGTGCTGGCTCCTATTCTAACCAAGCTTACAACATAGTGTGAGTCTCTGATACACACAGACACAAAGGTGCTCAGTGCTCCGTGCTGTAGTTTTCACCTCCACCTGTATATTGTTCGTCATTTGGTAACATCTCAAACTGTGTATTAACATTTACAACCCCAATTCAGACAAAAAGTTGGGCCAGTAATGTAAAAATTTATTTACGTTTACATTTAATTTTACTTTTATTTAAATGCAGACAGTATAAACCTGTGATATTTCATGGCTTATCTGCTCAACTACATTATATGTTATGTAATGTTATGTAAACATCCATTGTTACATTTCAGGTCTGCAACACGTTCCGAAAGAGTGGAGTCGGTAAGTATTTATCACTTAAATAGAATAGAATAGAAGAATAGAATGCCTTTATTGTCACTATACACATGTACAATGAGATTAAAAGCCACTTACTTTGTAACGTTATTATTCTTTTTGGCACAAAGGATACTAACCAGTTTCAGGTGTTATTTTGTCCCATTCTTCTTGCATTTTTGTTTCTTAATTCTCCACATATTCTCTAGTGGGGACAGGTCAGGACTGCAGGCAGGCCAGTGACTTCTCTTATTCCACAGCCTTGCCTTTGTAATGTGTACAGCATGTGCTTTCACATTGACGATAATTGTTCATATTGTTTAGAAATGCATGTCCCTGGAAAATTTTCTGGAACATCTGGAAGGCAGCAAATATTGCTTTTAAATCTCAATGTACTTTTCTGCATTAATGCTGTCGTCACAAAAGTGTAAATGACCTTTGGGCACTGACACAGCCCCATATCATGACAGAACACTGGTTTTGTGAATGTTAATCTGTACTGTAGTACTTGATAAAGGTTCCCTTGTCCATGTGGTCATATTATCTATTGTTAAATTCCGGTTCCTGATGAAGTACCATTTGAGGGACCACACAGAGATCACGTGAAATCACAAAAAAACTGGAGATCATCTGGTCATTTTTGCTTGTCATAGACTCCTCAGCCTTCTCAGGTTGTTGCTTAGGTACTACATAAATAGTTGTTAAACGACATTGTTTAGAGAAAAATGACAAGCAAGAATAAAGGCTGTATATGTAAAGGAACTAGAGACAAGGCAAACAGTGCTCAAACATCGAGACTGAGGAACTGTGAAATAGCACATGGCTACAGCAGTAGCGATTTACTACTTTAATTCAGCGAAGTGCTTGGTTTGCAGTAAATTCAAGTTCTAAACATTGTTTGAATACATGGACTTGGAGGGGCGACTGCACAGATGTGTTTATTGGTTTGTGTAGATCATTACTATTGACTCATTTCTTCCATAAGTTTCACTGATTGATTCACAGCTGAAGTTCCCTTGCAGACAGGCAAAAAATAGATATGTGTACAAATCCAAACAAATCACTAGTTTGCATTTCATTGTTCATTTCTTAATAAAGAATTTGTCAACGTGTTTGTATTGTGCATATAAAGGACATTTAACCTACACGTGTTGATCTTCTGCAATAGATCCATTCCACTGTGCATCAGGGATAAACTGAGACACTTGGGCAGTTCTGGCAACACTTCAACAACAATGGACATTTCATTCATCGTTTAGCATAGCTAGCTGTCCACAACGGAGTGGACAAAGCATCGAGAAAGAACTATAAAAAATCCCTGAACTTTGCAATGTAGTAATGCCATTAGATGCTTGCACCAATTTTTTCTTGACCTGATAAATCTGTTAAATGTAATTTCTAATATTACATAATTGTCATTAGATTAGGTAGTCATAAATAAAATGTGCATTATTAAAAACTTATTTGTATTTTGTCATAAGTTTGTCATAAGCGTTCTTATCTTTAGATAGCTACTAATCTAAAAAGCTCCACTAATCAGCCGCTTTTTAAGATCAGTGTTGCATAGTCATGATCAGCTGTCACTGTGTGCATGTTTAGCTTTGTATCGTACAGAATATAGTGTGAGGTGATTAAGTTGTGCATTAATGTGCTGTGTTGGTATCGAAGTTTTATAGTCTTTGTAACATTGTGGGGCTATACACATACTGGTCACTTTATTAGGTACAAATTGCTGGTACTAGGCTCCAGCTTTGCCTTCAGAACTGTATTAATTCTTTGTGCCATAGATCCAACGATCTGCTGGATACAATCCCTAGAGATTTCGGTCTATATTGACAATCATTGTCCCAATCATTGACAACCTTGTCCCGAAGGTGCGCTGTTGGATTGAGAGAAGGTAGAGACTGTGGAGGCATTTTGAGTGCAGTGAACTCAATGTAATGTACAGAAAACCAGTTTGAGCTACTTCTGCTGGAAGTAGCTTTGGTCATAAAGGGGTGGATCTGGACAGAAATAGTGCTCAGGTAAGTTGTCGGGGTAAAACGATGCTCAGTTGCTCAGTGGTCCAAAGTATGCCATGAAAATAGCCCCCGCACCATTAGACCACCAGCAGAAGCCTGAACTGTTGATACAAGGCAGGATGGATCTATGCTTTCATGCTGTTTACGCCAAATTCTGGCCTTACCGTCACAGCAGAAATCGAGACACGTCAGACCAATTTGGATTCCAATCATCTATTGTTCAATTTTGGAAAGCCTGGGCAAATTTTAGCCTTCTTAGCTGACCCAGACACTCAAATTTGTCTCCTGCTGCTGTAGCCCATCTGTTTCAAGATTTGACATGTTGGGTATTCAGTGATGCTCTTCTATGCACCACAGTTGTAACAAGTTTTTTATTTTAATTACTGTTACCTTTCTGTTAGCTTGAACAAGTCAGCCCCACCAACAAGGCATTGTGACCTACAGACGTTGCTGGATATTTCACTGGACGTTTCTGACCATTCTCTGTAAACCCTAGACATGGCCTCTGGGCATTTCACAAAGATGTCTCCCCATCAGCTTTTGCTAGAGTAGTCCTACTCATATCTACAGCTGCTTTATGTGGATCCTCCCGAAGGAGCTGGACTCTATAGTTGGCGATAGTAAATTCTGGACTGACCTTCTTGCCTTGTTTCCACTGTGACCCTCGCCCTGTGACCTTTGTGTGTGCACTTTAGTAATTTTAATAAAGCATATACAAGCTTTGATTTTGCTCTTTTACAATTCATGCAGCAGATTACAGGTGATCAGCCAACATCTTGATAATGGTAGTGTGCAAACAATGTTGAAGGAATATCTGGAAATATATACTAAGTACTGTAGTAGCACTTCTGCCCTAGACATTGGTGTTTAAAACCAGTGGACAGTGGCCATATAATAATCTAAAGTACTCTAAATGTGCTTTATTCTGTTTAAGGAAGACATCCCAAAATGAATGGATGCGAATCAAGAACTTTTCACAAAGGTGCCTCTGACACCAAGGCAAATTCTGATGGCACACGCTCAAATGCAAAAGCTAGTCGCCTCATAAGTTACCATTTGGAAACCCTCTTCCCCATCCACAAATCCACACCTGTCTCTGCCAATTACAACAAGAAACTATGTGACTTCAGAGTCATTTCGTAATGTATTTCATCTTAAACCTTTTTGAATACATTTATTTTTTTAACCAGACAAAGATCACCCAACCAAAAAGCACCGCTGGGACTCAAACCCAGGTCCTGGTAGTGTGGATATTAGAAGGCTTTGCCACTCAAGTGCCCTATGAACATTTTTACATATTTTATTATTTGTCCAGTCTGTTTTCTCATGCACTTATGTGTCCCCTTTGCTGGTGTTAGATTTCAAATCTTTCCACCTGTTGCTGTTTTTACTGCTCACATATGTACTTATAAAGAGAGAAACCACAGATGGTCAAGGTAAGATTAAAGACTGTTTTTACTGGAGAATAATATATCCTATAAATGCCCTCAGGCCCCAACCATTTTTTACTATATATTTTGTTCATAAGGGCAGTACGGTGGCTCGCACCACTGCCTCACAGCAAGACAGTCCTGGGTTCAATCCCAGGGTGGAGCAGCCTGTTCTTTCTGTGTGGAGTCTGCATCTGTGTCTGCATCTATCCCTGTGTCTGTGTGGGTTTACTCCAGGTTCTCTGGTTTCCTCCCAAAGACATGCTTGTTATTTTAATTAGTGTGTGACACCTAATGTGTGACTGTGTGTGTGCCCTACGGTGGATTGGCGCCGCATCTAGGGTTCTTCCTGCCCTTGTGCCCTTGAATAATGAATGAATTTTGCTCATATGTTTGTTGGTAAGATTTTGATCCTTTTAGACTTCATCCTACATTTCCAACATAGATATCATCCCAGGCCCTGACATTTTAGTTCTTTTTGGTGTGGTGGCGAGGCGGTGATAACAACTGCTCAGTCAGATGACATAACCCTCCTACACACCCAGACAGAGGGTGAGGGATGTTATGATGTTTTTAAAGCTTGAGAAGCTTTAAAATACTCAGTCAGTCTTATCCACCCACTTTAACTTGGAACTCCCTGCTAGAGACACTAAAGGCAGAAGAGTTTTAATTTAATGACAGTCTCTGTTTGTTTGTTTGTTTGTTATTGTTTGTGGTCTATGTGTGTGTTTTTTGTATTTTTTAAATTAAAAACATTTGAATTACAATTAATATAATTAGTATGAAATTTAACAAAGTTATTTACAAAACACCCAGACTTGATACTAAACATTATGGATACGGCTACCGAGAGCATAAGCACAGAGTGTTAGTAATTACATGCTTCCGTTTTAAGCCAGCTTGAAATTCAGCCCTTCCACACGTTACTCATCACCTAGTGCCATTACGCATCGCGTTACTCATCACACAACCTAATCCCATCATTTCCTAAAGTCAGGGAAGAACCGTGTAACTGAATATGAAGTTTAACCAGCAGGTGTCGCACTAGTTCACGAGCAGCTGTGTGATTCGTTACATAGATAACTGATTAGCTGTTTAAGCCTACAAGCGATCCAAATGATGACCATTGTTTACAAACCGTAAAGCTTTTAATAACGCAGCACATGAACACGGTGTAAAGGTAAACAATATTTAGACTTGTAAAAAAAAATCATTTCTCCTGCTCTTGATCGACTTCCTCTGACATCCTCTGGCCATCCCTTATTCCCGGACAGTGCCATGTGATCACGCTGGAACAGCGGACTGGCTTTTAAACACGAGCGGATCAGAGGAAAGAAAGAAGCAGCAACTCTAATTCATCTGCTGAACCTGAATTCTGAACGGACTCGAGTTTTTGATTTGATCAATAGCCGCACGGACGAGGCATGTCAATAAAAGCGGGGGATGAAGCGATGTGTGGATTGTGCCGGTTGGTAAGATCTGATTTATGAACAGCAGCACCGCAGGACACCATCCGACAAACGGAACAAAAAAAAAAACTTCTGCCGAAAAACCCCAACTTGTTTGAGGGGATTTTCCCGTTATTGTAAATAGTGCTTTTTTACGTTTGGATCGCGAGCTCGCTTCAGTGCGTAAATAACTGAACGGTCATTCTGTGTGGAAACTCGAGCAGTAATTAGTTGTTAGCAGGACCGGCTTCAGATGTAGCCAGCTCGAGCGTGGACTGTAGAAAAGCCATCGTTACTTCATACTGACCGATTCGGTGTAAAACGCGGGAAAGAAAGACGGCAGGATGATGAGCTTGTAGGTAACGTTTGCATGCTGTTGAAGGTGCCTCCTGGGCTGGGGTTATAAATACTACTCCATAGTGAAGTTGTTACATGCTACCTAGCTGATCCCATTGCAGCTGCTCTACTCATCTCCATGCTGAATGAAAACATGAATAGATGCTGAATAGATCTGCGTTGGTGCCTTCCTGTATGAAACTGCCTTTAAATTAACACACATGGAGGCTTTGCCTGGACTGTATCGTGGTGGACTGGCCAGCATGGACACGGACTCGATGCCTGGAGACATGGACTCGGTTCAGGGAGCTGCTGTTTCTTTAGACCCGGTGCTCAGTGGTATATTACTGGAATCGTTTTGCCAACAGCAAGGATGGATGCGCGTATATGGTAAGCTTTCTAGTCTTCCAATGGGTGTTTACAATCCTGTTCTCAACTGTTTTCACCACTTTGTATAATGCCAAAACAAACCTGGACTACCCAGCATTGAAAGTGAGCCTTGTATTAACACAAGATCACCAAAGTGTGTGTGTGTGAGCGTGTGTGTTAGAACCTATTCTATGATTTCATCTAATTTCATTGTTGTTACAAATCACTTTTGAGTGAGTAAACAAAGCACAATATAACTGTGGAAATACATTATAATGACTATATGGAAGTTTCTTAAGTCTTAATCAAAAGGTAGTGGTTGGGTCCAAAGGATGTGTTAAATTGGCTGCCATACCCGCATTGATTACTGATAGTTGGACCTTTACCTAGTTGTGTTAAGTTGATGTTTAGAGAGTAAGCGGGTGAGAGACAGTGGTTGGTTGGGTTAACGTCGTAGATTAATTAGAAGAAGCGGCATTAAGAGGTACGCTGATAAATGATCAACCCTAGTGAACTTTATATCATGGCCCATTCACAAAGGTGCCCATGCGCTATGGGATATTAGGTGAGAAATCATGTTATGTACAGTAATTTGAGTCATGTCCTACTTTCCATGGCAGGCATTGTGGACTGTGGTGCTGCAGCATTTCAGGTCTGGATTATTGTCCAGATCATGTAGGGTTCAAGTCCTGGCTCTGCCAAGCAGCCACTGCTGAGCCACAATTGCTTAGCTTGCACCTTGTAAGATTGTACAAGTTGTAAATCACTCTGGATAAGGGTGTCTTTACGTACTGGCTGTGTGTCAAAGTTTCTGTTATATTGGTAACTCATTATGATTCTCAAAGAAAACAATGGGATCGCACGAAGAGACGGTCTGTTCAAGTCCACATGTTGCTGGCAATCATATTTCATTTTTTCTCAAAAATGCTGAAACTTGTACGTGTAAATACAGAGAAAATATATGAAATAGCACTAGCAGTGGTTCAGATATCTTGCTGAAGGCCAGGCCATGGAGGCAGTTTTAGTAACGCCAAATATTTCTGTCCTTGTTTAGCCTAACATGCTCCTTTTATGACACAACACTGTCTTTTTTTAGATATGTTGTGCTGTGTGTAACAATGGTCTTATCGTTACCTTTTGCTGATAGAAACTGGTGCGGCATGAGGACAAGAATGAGTCATAGCCATATATACCAGTGATTACAGCACCCCCCTCCCCCTCCACTTAGCCTGGATTTAGTTGAACTGAACTTTACTTAAATTGATAAGAGTGCTCAGGAAGCTAAGTCCTGTTTGAGAAAACATTTCATTAATATGACCAGCTATAGCATATAGTTTGTTGGATAAGACTTTGTTTTTTTTATGTCATGGATTCCTGACAGCTGTGATTGATTCATTCTGAACGTGACTTGTATGGTCCTATTATTTGATTTTAAAGTATTCCTGGTATTGTTTAGATTCTGGGCATGGCTTTGGCATTTGTGGCTCACGTATTGTCTCTGTGGCAGCTGATTGCAAATGGAGAACTATGTTGAAATGCTCTCTCCCACACAGTCATTCAAATGTGCCAAAAGTAAGCAAAGAACGAGAGGACCCACACTCACACTCCTATCCTTTACCAGGTTTTGACGGTTAAGTCCGACTTCTAAGTTCTTCTAGATGTTTAAAAGTGTCTTTTGGCAGTCTTCCACCCCTTGCTTTTTCCTTTAAGCATGGGGTTATGGTCTTGCTGGAAGGAGGTGAATGCCTCTCTGTCTGAATAGCCAGGAGCCTCAGCAGTGTATTTACGACATCATTGCTCCGATATGTTTGCTCTTATAGAGGAAGCCGAGAGAGCATTGGGGGAAGGAAAGGTTTGTTTGCTGTTTCACTGAATAGTGTGATTGTGCACAAATCTAGCCTGTCGTCTCTCAAGATGTTACAACTCTTACCTCCCTCCCCTTTCCCATCATTCATACCTCCACCCTTAAAACCCAAAGAGCCCCTCGGCTCAATGGGAGTGTCATAATCCAGGATTTAGGCTTGTGATGTAAGCAGCCCATTCTGTTAATGACCTCAGTGGAAAGGCACCAGAGGGTTCGTCACTGCATTCCAGCATTGGGACAGCTAAGGAAAGCCTTCACTTGGAGCTCACTGTCTTCCTTTCCTCTTTTTGTTTCCTTCCTGTGTCTTTCCTCACTTAGAATAACTCCGCTTGGCCCATCTTGCCAACATGACTAACATTAATTAATACAGACATTTTAATTTAAAGTTGACCGTTTGCTACGGTTGTTAAAAATTCTCTGACTTTCCATACCTTCTTACAATACAATTCAGGGTCATGGGAGCCAGGGTGACACCAGTTGACCTAACGCGTGTCTTTGAAATGTCGAAGGAAATTGGTGTAATTTAAGGAAACCCAGACTTGTGGAGAACATACAAAGTCCACTCAGATAGGTGCCAGGTCAAGACTTGATCTGTCGAAGCTATGAAACTGCAGCACTAACTACTGTGCCACTGTGCCATGTTTGTTTATGATACTTCCTGAGCAGTGTACAGGAAAGGGGGCGGGGACACAAAGCTGCACACAGCACGATGCAAAGTACAGCTGATCGGTTTTTGTGATCAGCAATGTTTGGCCTTATATATTTATTTATTTATTTCTAAATAAAAAAACATGCACTACACACACATCTTATATACTGTATATATGTGCTCTTCCACTCTGAAATCATCGAGCTGGTGGATGTTAGATACCTTGCACTCCTCCAACTTCCATATGACGAGGCTTAATAGAGTTTAGGTATGGAGACGTGCTTGGTCATTTCAGCACACCTGCCCTCAGTTTCTTTAGCAAGGCAGTGGTCATATTGGAGGTGTGTTTGGGATCAGTATCTTGTTGGAATACTGCCCTGCCTCAGGTTCCGAACCGAATATACAGGTATCACAACCAATCATGCTCAGCTCCAGTATGTCACAGTACATGTTGCTGAATGAATTGCAGCTCCCCACAGCTGGAAGTACTCACGAAGCCCCAAACTATGATATTCCCACCACCATGCTTGACTGTAGGCAAGACTAACTTGTCTTTGTACTCCTCACCTGTTACTGCCACACACACACACACACACACCTGACACCATCTGAACCATATAAGTTTCACTTGGTCCCATCAGAACACATGGCATGGTTCCAGTAATCCATGTCCTAATTTTGCTTGTCTTTAGCAAATATTTTTCTCCATGCATTTTCTTGACAGCAATGCAGACCAGTTTGATGCAGTTAATGGTGTATGGTCTGAGCAAGAACAGGCTAACCTCTGTTAGCTGGCAGCACTCATGCCTCCATTTTCAAAAGCCAACCTCTGGATATGACACTGAGCATGTGTGCTGAACTTCTCTGGTGAGGCCTGACCTGAGTTGAACCTGTCCTTTTAAACCACTGTATGGCCTTGACCACTGTCTTGCAGCTCACTTTCAGGGTGTTGACTTCTTCTAGCCTATGCCATCCTTATGTAGGGCAACTTTTTTCAGATCCTCGGTTCTTTGCCATGAGTTGCCATGTTGAACTTCCAGTGACCAGTATGAGAGTGTGATAGTGGTAGCACCAAATTGAACACACCTGCGATCACATGAATCTGGGGAGGGAAAATGTGTAATGGGGCACCATTTGTACTTTCTTGTTGTCAGTGGTTTCGACCTTAATTACTGTGTGTTATTTTGAGGGCACATTTTTTTCACACTATTATAAATTGAATATTTAAGTTTGGGAAATAACTACAGTTATAGAGTACAGTTTAGAACTGTATCCTTACCACTATTTTATGACCACCTTTATCAATTAATTAACTTTATTAATATTTGAATACCAACTTTTGTTCATTTTAAAACACTTGCTACCATGGGTTTCCTGGCTGTTGCCATGTATATTGCAGCCCATCGATGAGAATTTGTAGGATTTCTATTATGCTGTTGCACATGCTGCCTAGTTAGCTTCACGATATTAGTGCAAGAATCCAGAAATTACCTTCAACCTCAGGTAGACTCTTCCTCCCTTTCCTGTTTCCGCTCCCAGTCCTGTTCTTTCATTGGTAGGTTCTAGGAGGTTCGGGAAAGAAGAGCTTTAAGAGGAAATAATTAAGATTCATACAACCTGATTAATACAGAGAATACACTCCTGCAAAACTAACTTTAGTGCTGTACGCGTTTTCATACTGGATATTTCAGACCAGTTAATGAGATATTAAAAATATACTGTTTTTTTTTCTTTGTTTTTAAATTCAGCCGGACACTTGACCAGCCTATAAACGCTGCCTTTTTGGTCACGTTTGATAATGGTATTGTGGTATTGATTATTGTCTTTTAGCCCACAACATGCTTCCTGATTGATATCAAACAATCATGCCGGCAGCATTATCCCCTATTTGGGACTGATTGTAAATTATTTTGCAGGTGAGTTGTTACCATTGACTTTTAGTCCTGTTGATAAGAAAATTCAGAATTAGGCACAGACCATGCAAGATCCTCACAGGCAGCGGCTAGGCTAGACTTGAAGCTTGCTCTCTGGAGTTGTGCTAACCACTGTTCCACTGTACTACCACTATTTAATCTATTACCTTTATTTCTACACCTACAAAATTGTCTTTAGGGCATGTATCCAAAAAGGGATTGGACCCCAAAGGGTGGTGGGCTTTATTTAGGATGGCGTATTTAAGATATTTAATTTATCTGCACAATGTCAATTCTTTTGTAATGTTTTAGAATGTGTATGTCCCAAAATAACACGCAATGAATACTTGTAAAATCAGTACGTAGTAAATTCAGTGCCAGGACTACAGCAACAGTGTTGGCAGCATACTCATTTGACATGTGAGTTTATAGCTTGACATGGAACTCCACCAGCAAGGTTGCGGCATGTTGCTCTGACTGGGTGTTGCTATTACATTTCCAGATGTACAAACTGTATGCTGAAGAGAATGTAAACAAAGATACTCATGTACCAACTGTCTGTTATTCCGGCCTTTCTGAGCTCTGCCTGCCAGGAGGTATGGAAATGGTTATGGATATGGATTCGTCTATGAAGGTCTAATGTTTTTTTTGGAAATGGGTATTTAAAAAAAAAACAGCGCTGTACTAGTTTACATAATTGCTAAATATTTTTGTATGTTTATTTTAAAAATGTGAACAGAATAATGCTTTGTTCTTTGAATCCGCCCCAGACTTTGTCGCATTACAACCAGATGTCCTTGCAACACTGCAGATAGTTCATATGTTTGGCCAGAAAGTGCTGACTAACTCTAGTTCTGAAACAGATATTTAGGGTGAACTTGCAGTAGGAGATCCGCATCTGACCCCTGTTGTGTGGTTTGACTAGTGTGATCGCTCCGTACCATGCCTGGGCACACTACGATGAACCACACTCATGGGCATGCTTGAAGAGGTGGGCTTTGGGCAGTACACTGGACGCAGGCATGGCATGCATGTAGTGTGATTACTAATTGCACCTGAACACAGCCTCAGCTGCCTCTGTAAAAATCTTCTTATATGTGCAGCATAAGAGGGCTGTGTGAAAGGGCGCCCAAAACGAGTCTAAGCTTTTTTTCCCATATTTCTTTATATACGCGAGTACACGTTTGAAGTGCAGTATTAGCACAGCACAGGAGCAGAGTTAAGAGGGAGGGACAGTTGCTCACTGATTCAGGTTTAAGGCAACCGATTTCAGTGTGAATTCACCTTTACTTATGGTCCTATAATAGTTTATGTGAGTGAATAACTGATACTTTTCCTCACATCTGAGTGAACAGTTTCTCATTCTACTGGGCACTTCTTTCATTCTGCGAACCTCTGTCTCACACACACATGTCTTTTTTGGCTTTCGTCCAGCTCAGGCTTCACACTAGCATGATTGGCCTTGTAAGAGGAAGAGGATGCCAGATGGAGGAGATCAACCTCTTGTGCTGGACCAGGGACCCCTACCATGTTATAGACTGGCTCAGTATACATGCACCATTCAGTATACATGCTTTCCTTTACATCCCTCCACACAGTACATTGTTTTTTCAGCTGCTGCTGCTTCTCTGCTCCTGTTAGGAGATACCACTGTGGACAACCTGTCTCTAACTATATCCTACTGTCACACCAACCACTTACATGTCCTCTCTTAGTATCTCCATTAACCTTGAGCCGATAAACAATATCAACAAATATTGAAACTTGAAGTCCATGACACATTTATACAAACTACTATACTGTGCATTCTATCACACTGAGAGAACTATTATTATAGTATGAGAACTGAATAGTATTGAGAGCAGATTTGTGGCTCACCAATAGTTTGAAATAAGCATAATTCAGTCAATATACTCAGGCACTTGCGCCAGGTCTCCACACACACGCGCACACACACAACTAGACTTTCACCAAGAAAGTCCCCAAAACCACCACACAAATCTAAAACAAATGTTTAACGTTAAATAAAATCCCTAAAAGAAAAGGCTACCAAACTGCACAATGCACGCTTGGACCAAGAGTTGCCCCCTTGAAGGAAATAAGGGTGCAACAGTATCAGTACATGTATTTAAATCGCCAGACGATAATACTATAATGTATCATTTCCATCTGGTAAAGAATGCTTGGTTAGATGCAAATAAAACAAAATGCAAATAAAATGGTGCATGTGACGGCACATGGGCTCTCAGTTACTGAAGGTCTGCACATCACAAAACGAAATCTCCCATAATTACTTACTAAGTACTTCGGTGTTCAGGAATCCACACACTCTTCTAGACAATCAGCCTAAGAACTCCTCTGTCATCTCTCTTCATCAACATATCCATGGTATGTCACAGCTTCATTCTCTTCATAGCAATCCTCACTTTGTCTTTGTTTATCCACCTCATTACCTGATTCAGCATCTCCATGTCAACCGTCTCATTTTCTTCATTCAGTAGTTCCTCAAGGTGCTCCACCTTTTCAACACACTTTTCTTGCTTGGCAACACATCTTCATAGGCATCCTTTTTCATATGTCTTTTCCCCAGCACTTGCCACTTCTCTTTTCCTCCTCTTCATTCCTTATCTTTATTACATATCTGCATATCTGGAATACATCCAGTCTAAAATCCCTGGCAAACATTTTGGAACTGCCACTTTTGGAGGATGCTTATAAAAAACATTTTGTTTAAATTTTACTTACTTTGTAGAAAACAAATCACAGATAGGACATCCGTCAATTTGTTACTAGCTGAGCATTCAGAACTTTGCGATGCTTACCAAATTAAGTTATTTAGAATAAATATGAGCAGAACTCTAAAAGGCAAATGAATCCAAGCCTAACACGCAGTTGGTCCCAGTAAGACAGTTGCCAATTGATACATTGAAAAGGAATGTAAAGCTCCTTTAAGAAGAAAATCAAATATAGTGTGGGAGAAGATGCTGAATGTTCATAGTCAGTTGTGTCTAAAAATGGTGCTTGTATATAAACAAAATGGGATGGTAATAAGAGTAAAACGGTCTACTAGACCAAATACTGACTATTGAATGTTGAATATTGGTTGTAATTAGAGAAGGTCATGCCTCAAATAATTACATTTTCATGAATTTCACATTTTACATTTCTGAAATTCAAATACTATGATATTAAAAAAAAGTTGAGTAATCAAGCTCTCAAGTGTTTTGATTCCATGAGCTTTACCAGCCTTGCCCTCCTTGCAGTTTCCTGTACTTTCTAACTCCACCACCAAGCATCCTTGCTTTCTTCCTTCTGTCCAGATGTCACACCAAGTAGCTTCCTAGCTTACATTCTCACTACTACTGCTGCTGTTGTCTAGTCGTCCAGCACCTCCTCACTGCCATTCGGCACCTGTCTCTCCTCCTCACTGAATTTTACCGTTTCTCCTTCAGCTTCAACCAGATTCTTGGATGGTTCCTCACACTTTTCCTCTTCTTCACTTCCACACTCATCCTGTAAGCCACCATACAAGGGTGATACTTTGCATCACCTTCTGACCCAAACCAGTGTTTTGTTAAACCCAATCTCTGCAGCTGCATTACTTCTACTACATTTCTAATATCTTTACTATAGCAAAAACAGGCTGCATGTGACACTTTGGTTCTTAGCAATGAATATTTCGTTGGCAAAAACACTGATTTGAAAAGCTGCAGAATTCCTTCTTAAGGGTCAAGCAGTTTGTATGGGTTACTTGTCGCCACATGTCTGATGCAGTGAGGAAGTTGCCAGCTTTGTACAGCCCATGGAATTTGGCAGCTTGCACAGTTTGATTTCTTTATTGAAGTGTGCTGAATGGAGTCATATAATTGGCTGTCTTATCTCTTTTTACAAGAAGCATCTTTTTTATTATGCGTTTGCGGACACACATGGTTTGAATGATAAGGTTTAAGTAGGCTTTGCCAGGAGTGCTATATTCTTTATTTCTTTGTATAAACAAGCATACAGGAAAGAAGGGAAGCACAGATCATCTAGAGGGTGTACACTGGTCATGCCTCATGCCAACACCGGCTAGATTTCTTAACTTTGGAACCATTCTGGGGATTTCTTGTTTTTAATTTTTCAATTCTGAAAATCGGAGGGATCAAATAGAAGCTGTTGGTTATTGTTGCCCCCACACGTGTGTTGTCAGAGGTTTTAATTCACAGATATGGAGTTGATCTCTGCAGGAACATGGAACACAAACAGACAATACAGAGACAGGCAGGCAGGAGCTCTTGTTCTGTACATCCTTTTCCCATCTCGTTGTGACGCCGCGACCGGAGAAATACAAACGCAATGACTCATGGACCACATTCAGGAAAGATGCGTGCACCCCTTGGTTACACAAAGTTTGTGTTCAATGGCACTTTTTGATATACTTAATCGGGATTTGATTTTTAATTGAGAAATTAAATAATTAGTAAATGCAGAACCTGTTTATAGGTGCTATTTTATTTTCATAAGACATGTTTGCTTTGGCCTGACTCTAAAGGAAGTGGAAAGTCTAATGTGTTCCTCCCAACTCCTCTGTGCAGGCTTGATGTCTGTCTTGTTGGGGGTGGCAGGATTTCCCTTGCTTGAGCTCTGAAACAAGAGCCCTAACCTCTATGTGGGTTAAAAATACACTGTTTTGTAGGCGGGGGTCTGCCCTTTGCTGAAGGGAAAAACACATGGCACAATTTGCTCAGGTCTGAGTGATTAGCGTTAGTGTTAAATATCCAGTCGTTATAACACCGGGCACCAACATTTGAACTTTGTTTTTGTCATGGAGCTTTTGTAATGCATTTTACACTGAATTCTATTTAGATGTATGTGTTACTTTGAATTAACAGCCTTATTTATAACTATTTGTCAGTAGTTATTATAAATAAGGAATGTGGCGTTAACCCATGCTGCACATGCTGTGAGATGCTTGACATGCGACACAACAAATATGGAAGGGCCAAATTTTAGCGTGGTCACAGTCTTTAAAAGCAAATCTATATTCATGGCGTTTTGTTAATGAGGGGTGTGACCCCGTTTTTAAGATTTGTGTGTTTCCACACATTAGTGGATCTTTATAATGGTGGTCAGGGTACCAGTACAGTACATAAATATGCAACAGCAATGGAAAACACACTGCACCAGAGATGTATAATGATTACATACTGAGTTCTAGCTGTGTTTGGTAAACTCTGTTTTAAATAGTCCTACTCCACAATAATTAGCCTAATTAGCCTAATCTCACACAACAAATATAAACATACACAGCAACAAGCATTCTTGCATTAAATACTCTGTGATACTGTGCATCTTCGCATTGCCAAAAAACGTGGTGTTATTTTGTAACATCTTGTTAGACTGGAGAATACAAATCAGGGAATTTGAGACCATTCCTCTGTACCGCCTCTCAATATTATGATTGTCCTGTTAGAAGATCCAGTGATGACCTGCTAAGTCATGGAATCCATAATGCCATCCATCCATTTTCTTCTGCTTAATCCACATTTGGTGGCGGGCTAGCTGGTGCCCACCTGACAACTTGGACACAAGGGCAGTAACAACCCTGGATGGGGCGCCAATCTATTGCAGGGCACACACACAGTTACGGACCAAGGGGCACTTTAGAGACAGCAATTAACCTAACAAGCATGTCTTTGGACTGTGGGAGGAATCCAGAGTGCCCGGAGTAATCACGTGCAGACCCGACACAGAAAGGACCCAGGCCACTCCACCCTGGGATTGAACCCAGAACCTTCTTGCTGTGAGGCAGCGGTGCTACACAAATGAGCCACCGTGCTGCCATGCCATGATGCCATGTACCGTCAAAATATTCCTAGTAGTAGTCGTCGTAGTCGTCGTCTAAATCTCGTGTTTACAATTCTTCGGAGCACAGAACATGGTTCCAATCAAGCCTTCAAAAATAAGCTCTTGGCTTGGACGTGGCTTCTGATGCTAGTTTTGAAGATTTGCTATGTCAAAATATGTCCTTAAAACATGTTCTTATCCAGGCAAGTTTGTCACAGTTCCAGTTCTAGAGCCCTTCATACCTGTTGATGTGGGCATTTTTAGATGAGTAGCTATTAATTATTATTATTATTCTCTGAATATGAATGACAAAACTCTTTCTTTTTTGGCATTTCAATTGTATTGTCTTTTCCATATTAAAAAATGACTTCCTCATCGTTTTGTGTACACACCCCCATTAAAACAGGAAGTCATGGATTACTGCTTGAAGGTTCATAGTACACACTTGGTTATATTTTGTTTCTTTAAATTGCTAGGGTTTAACTCCTTTTTTAAGTTTCAGATTAAGATAACTCTGAGTTTATTTTTATGACCTTTTTCCACTCTTATTGATTGATTTACCAGCGGTGCTAATACAGTGTATGCAACATGTAATGCTATGCGGCTATGCTGGAACAGTAGATGGAGAAATTCAGAAAACTGCTTTGCATCAAGCTTCACATGTAAAAATATGTTTCTGCATAGTTCTTCTTTATTAACCATAGTAACTGCTGAAGGCACATGGTACTTTGCAAGTTTATGACAACAAACACACCAATTTGATCTGAGTCAGTTACAAATAAATAACGAGAAATGTATTCAATGGAATAGATACTGGCCAGACTTAGTAAAGCTTTAATACTATGAACGCAGCTTTTAGCTATTGTTCACCGCACTTAAAGGACTGGTGTAAAGAAGATCAGTTTGCAACTAGCCTGTTGATTGACCTCAGTGAAAAATCATTTGTCTCTAAGCTGCAATGACTTCATGTGGAAATTAAATTTGTTGCGGCTACTGGGTTTTCTAGCATTTAGCTCTCTAGTGTAGTTTTTAGTTTGCTCTCACGCTCACCCTCTCACCAGCCCAACTTAGAGGATCTGTTTTTTTATGAAGAGCTATTTTTGTGTGCCCTTGCTCCCCTTGGGTTCCTCCAGAACAGAACATGGCAGTGCTGAAAACAGGCGGCGTCTAAGTTGTCCTCGTACAGGAAGAGGCACTGTTTAATTTTTCTTCCACTCCAGAGTGGAGGCCATGTGCCCTCTTATATCAGGATGCGAGAAGCACATGGAGATACAGAGATATTACAGTCCTGCAGTGCCTGAAAAAGCATGTTTGTTTAAGCATGTGTAATCAATGAATCTGGTTCCTTAAGTAGGTTGTGGTACAGAGTGAGTCCATTCATGTGTTTAAATGGGACTGATGACTCTGAATTGGGTAAACATTGATGTCTTTTAAGCTGCTCTTAACTTAGTGGTGCTTGAAGTTTGTGATCCCTTTAGAATGTTCTATATTTATGATAGACCTCACTGTATACAGTATTTAATCAGTAGTGAAGATAAAGAGAACAACATTGAACAGATATGAGACAAATATTACTTGGTCTTTTTGACCATGTCAAATGGAAAATGATTAAATGTTTCTTATTTTTAATTGCAAACGCTTTTTGCTGAAATGCTTTGCTTTTAGAATCTGGTCTGACCTTCTTGTGCAGTAATAACTGCAATTGTTTCTTTTTTATATTCAGAAAACACTGTCTAATAACTTTGTGCCTGGTCTGTTTTTAGCTGTGTTCTTCTTAGAGAACACTACTGTTCTCTTGATGGTGACCTGCTAAACGTTAATGTTGGCTTACCTGTCAGAGACCTTTAGCTGCTTACAAGTTACCCTGGTTTCCTTTGTGACTTTGTAGACTTGCACACCTTGCTCTTGGAGGAATCTTTGATTGAGACCTCTCGAGAGAAGTGATGGTTTTCTAACCTTTTGCTGTCTGATGAGCATCAGCAGCTGTTTCTGAGATGCTCCTTTGTTCATGCAGTGATAAACTTCCACAAGTGTTGCGAAGGTCAGACTTTGATAAATCAATCCTCTTTACAGCACACACACACACTTGACTATCATCTCGGTATTTGGTCATACCTGACTGTAGGGTAAAACAGTTTGCAAACTATCTGTACTTAATGTTTGTAGACAAATATTTTGTACTCTTGCTTGTTTAATCAAAAATCCAACCTAAACTTTCCCTCTTCAGCCAACTTTTGTCTTTTATGTGCAGGTGTGTGTAGCTGAATGTGCACAATACGGTCTGTGATATTGCATGTTATGAGAGCAGGACATATTAAATATTTAATAAGTGTAGCAGTTTTTTAAAATGTGTACACACGTCTCTCCCTCTCTGTCTGTGTGCGCGAGTATATGAATATCTGAGTGAGAGGGTGTGGGTGTGTGTGCTTGTGTAGGTGTGTGTGCATGTCCCTGTGTCTGTGATCGTGTCAGTGTGCGTGTGCATGTCCGTGTGTGTGTGATCGTCATGGTGTGTGTGCGTGTCTGTGTGTGTGCGTGTCTGTGTGTGTGCGTGTCTGTGTGTGTGCGTGTCTGTGTGTGTGCGTGTCTGTGTGTGTGCGTCTGTGTGTGTCTGCGTCTGTGTGTGTCTGCGTCTGTGTCTATCTGCGTGCGTCTGCGTGTGTGTGTGTCTGCGTGTGTGTGTGTGTGTGTGTGTGCGCGTGTGTGTCTCCAGGCAGGTTTGATGAGGCTGTGATCGAGGAGAGAAGGCAGTGTTCGGAGGATTTGTTACAATTTAGCGCTAATATTCCAGCTCTTTACGCCAGCCAGCACATCCAGGACTTCTTCAAGGTACACACAAATTCTCCTATCTTGCTGTTGCTGTACACACTCGTACACACTCGCTCTTGCTCAGGGACTATTTACAAAGGACTCGTTTGTTGTCAGCGTCACACCCCATGTTTAGGTACACATGGTTTCAAACGCACACACATTCACGAAGGCATCATTAACTCCCGGTTTGGAGAATGTTGAAATAAGAAATAATTTCATGTGTGTTTGTTTAGGACGGCGAGGTACAGGACGGATCCGAGCTCATCGGGCCGGCCGAGCCTTTCTCAGAGTTCTTAGCTGACAGCCAATCAGACAGCAGCTCTGAAGGTGTGTGGGTTTCCTGGTGAGAGTCTCATGGTGCTGAGAAGGTTGAAATGCTGGGCATTTGGCTTCACTGGAAGCGAATTGGCCAGTGGAGGGCGCCCTTATACCACATGATGTGCTTACTCTGAATTTCTAAGAATACTGTTTTTTGACCCTCGTTTTCTGTTTCTCTTCACATAGTTCATAAGAGCATTGGTGGAGTGGATGATTTGACTCTTACTAGTCAGTCCGAGTATGGAGGTATGTCTATCAAAACCCACTGACTTCACTATGAACTTTTAAATTATGTCGTCGTATTTTCCGCTTGAAAACATGCTAGAACAGCATTAGATATAATGCTGATATGACGTTATACTGTCAAGTCACTGGACCCCAAACTATCATCAGTTCCCCTTCTGATGTCTCGGATGCTATCCATTCTAGATCAAGCTTGGCACCTGAAGCTCTCAGATGCTGCTGTTGCTTAAGTGTAAGGGGAGGTCACACACAATACTTGCCACTGAGGACTGTTATTGAGTTCCAAACTTCAGTTAAGCCCAGTTTTGCCTCAATAACCTCTAATAAGCGCTGACGAGCTTCTCACACATCCCTTGTGCAAGCTTTGCTTGTTCTTCTCGTGCTTGAGCTTCCGTGTCGTTATGGTTTTATCGGCTTCCATGCTGCAACTGCTTTCTTCAAATCCCACCAAAGGATTACAGGACTGATTCCTTAATCGAGCTTTTGATTGAATCGGAAGTGTCCTAGGTTCGAGTTTACCGCCCCATAATTCATTAAGTTAATTCCGCCTTAAATTAGCTTGGTCTCGCTGTGAATCCATGATGCCAGTCATATGGTAAAGCACGGAAATGTTCCCATATCCTCACTGACCCAACCCTATTCTGGATGATGGAGGCTTCATGTTTCTTTCGCCAAGCTCTTCCCAGTTTTGTCACTCTGTAGGACTGTCCTATGATTTGGCAGATCTATCCACGTTCCACCTGGTATATTCCATGTGAGCTTTCCTGTGCTTTTGGTCAAGAGTGGCATGCATTGTGAAGTCAAGGCTTGGATTTTAAGTGATCTTGGTTAATGGTTACAGTCGACATATTTGTCCCAGCCTTCATCAGGTCATCCAGTGGGTGGTGCTCATCTGTCACATGTCACATCTGGAACAAATGAAAGGTTGCTATTTAGTTCCCGTTTTGTTTCCATTGGGCTTTAACCCAACTTTGGACTCAACTTTGGACTGATGTGATAAATTAGTAATTAGAATAATTAGTCCTGATCCTAAGTCAGTCAGACTCATTGTTTATCATGGTCAAAGTCCAGATTTATACCTGACGGAGACATGTAGACAACCTGGATCTGTATGTTTTTCTGGGTAATGTTTTTCTCCTGTTTGAAACCATCAACATTGACTGAAAATGTATTGACTCTTGTTTCTGTTAGAAAAACAAAACTAGTTTATCCCCATGGTTAAATCATGCCAAATGGTCTTTTTTTGATTACTGAATTATTTAGGCTGTCAAAATTGGTTCTCTTAAAGCATGCTTGGGTTATGAGGTTATGTGGCTGTATTATGCCGAGCGTGCATCACTGTGATTCTTACTGGGATCATTTTTCTTTTCTGTTTGAGGTCCATCTAGCGACAGTGATCTGACCTCTCTGCAGCTGGACAGAGACTCCCTGACCGATTTGGACGATGGAATGGCTTCAGGTTGCAGTTCCCCAAACCAGCAGGCAGAGGGCATCTGGCATCCCGCGTCTCCCAACAGAACAGAGTTAGAGTTGAGTCGGGCCAGCAGGGCGGCGCTTTTCTCCTCCAGCCTTCTCAAGAAAGATTACCTGGAGAAAGCAAACGAACAGATTGGCCTGGCCGAGCAGAAGGAGGTGGAGCAAGACTACACGGCTGCTTTTTTGTATTACCGCACCGGAGTGGATTTGCTTCTGCAGGGCGTCCAGGGTAACGCGCGCTATTAGAAACACTGAATGCCTTAGATTTGTGCTTATTGTTTTTTTTTCGATACTAGCATCCCTGCAGCCGTATTTAAACCAGCACAAGACACTATCGTGCGTCCACATCGTGTCCTTTTTGGTCACTTCTGGTGGATGGTGTAAAAGGAGCAAACTGTTACAGTAGCACCGCCGCCTCACACCAAGAAGGTCCCGGGTTCGATCCCAGGGCGGGGCGGCCTGGGTCCTTTCTGTGTGGAGTCTGCACTTCCTCCCCGTTTACTCTGGATACTCCGGTTTCCTCCCACAGTCCAAAGACATGGGTGTTAGATTAATTAGTGACTCCAAATTGGCGCTGACTTGTCTGTGGGTCTTTGACGACAGGCAATGCGACACGTCGTTCAAAGTATTCCCTCGTGGCGTCTTCGTGGGTGTGAGCGTACCCCGCATTAAGCGGGACTTGAACCCTGAGGAAAGCAGAAGAAGAAGACGGTCGACAGGCAGCCAATGAACCGACACGAGGCTCACAAAGCTTCGAAGCCGTTTGAAGCCCAAATTTTGGCACAATCTTTCCAAACCATCCACTTGTGATCTTGCAAGATCTCAAAACCTACTGGATTTAACCCGTTTAATTTAACCAACCACTTCAACCAACCAAGCACCAAGCCCTTCCACCAAACCAACCACGCTTCATATTTTCAGAACGTTAACACAGGCAGCCAGACTCGTCTCGTTTTGTTCTGTCATGTCTTCCCAGGAGCAAAAGGGTAAAACATCTCGGGCGCTTTTGGGGAAAATTTCACATCACCATATAAATAGAGAAATGACGACGCATGACGGGACGGAAAATGAAATCTGAAACCGCTGAGACCCCAAACATCCGCTACAGCGAATGCCAGGATGTAAGGACGATCATTTCTCTCTTTCGTATGTAACACGTTTTTTTTTGGGTTTTTTTTTTTTACCGCCAGAGTTACTTTGCGCCAGGCTCTGCTTTCGTCCAGCTGGAAATGTAATAAGAGCAGCCAGGCCTTTGGGCGAGATGCATAATTTGGTTTCCACTCTTGTTTTCTCTCTCTCACCTCCACAGGAGGCTCATAAAGGCTCGGCAGGACTCCAGTCGGATTCATCAGCAGCTCTTCCCTTTTCTACTTAACCAGTGTCTGTCTTACAGTAATAATAATAATAAGTGTTGGCAATACGCACTCGGACCTGCCTCCGTTTCCAGCCTCACGGCCATCCTTTAATATCCCTCACTGCCCTGGATATCACCGTTTCCTTTCTCTCGTTTGGGCACAGCGAAGCTCCTGACGCTCGCTCTTATAATGCCTACGAAGGATAATCTTATTTCAGATATGTGATTTTGTATCAGATTTTTTTGTCAGCCTCTTTTTTGGACTGCAAGACAGGATTTGTTACGTAACCCCAAAGCACAACGGAAACACCTACATGCTACCTACCTATTCCTGAACGCCTCTAGTCAAACGAAACGCTTCAAAGCTCGGATATGTAAATTCTGATACGATTACAGGTCATGTTTTCATCTGGGTGCCAGGTTGGGGGACCCCATACTACCAAAAGTGCCACCTGCAAGGTGAATGCATTTATACAGGATTTACAGTGCGGTGCAAAAGTCTTAGGCCACCATTCCATTTGTTACTGCCGATGATTTCACTCCATAATCCTTTTTCCCACTGATCTTCATTCCGGTCTCTGTAACCTTTAAGCATATCTTATCTTCTCCCGCTGTTGTTGTTTCCTCTGATTTTGTTTTCAGTTGTTACTTTTTCATACTGCGTACGAAAGTTGTTTTTTTCTCAGATTGCATTTAATGAAGATGCCAATAAATAATGATATATTTCCATTATACCGTTGCTAAAACAATGGTACATCCAAACTTATGGTGGCCTAAGACTTTTGCACAGTGCCGTATAATAAGGGGGAGGAGGAGAACTGGTACCAGAAGAACGTTTTAGCTTTAGGATTGGAACGGGTACAGAGAAGAGAGAAAACAGAATATGTAGTTAGTGAAGTCTTTAAGAGAACATGTTTGTACCACTGGTACCATGTGCAGCACGAGACTCCGGCAGCACTAGCTCTAACAGCCTAGCTAGAAAGAGGAGAGCAAGAAGAGACATCAGGAACCGAACAAAACTGACCAAAATCTGATTAGGAAATTAATCATTAAAGCTAACGGGTTCCTGTTTTGGCGTTTGCTGATGGCCAATGTTGGGGTTTCTGTGCTTTGGATACAGATCTATGGCCTTTATAGGAAGACTTATGAGTGTTTTCAGAGGTAAACGGGTTCCTCAGACTCTAATGGGTAAGGATGAGGTTCATTTAATCCCACCTTAGCTTTGAAGTCTATAAACCTATTCGCATTTCTAATCGTTCTAGTTGAGCATTTTTAATAAAGGTGGACATCAATTCCGCGTTATGAACACTAGCAGTGATTCATTCCCAGATCCTAATCCCCAAGAAATGTAAAATTTATCGACGTCTGATGTCTGGTCGTGAATCAGCGATGCTGATCGGTTCTGATACTCCCCGACAGTGCAGTCATTTTCTCTTCATCTGTTTGATCTTTTTAGCAAGGGCCTTCATTAATAATACCCATCAGAGTCCTGTACCGTCTACTTCCTGCTCGACTGAGCAGAAAACACACACAGGAACACGAAGCTCATTTTTTATTCAGGCTGGAGCCGAGCTCATGCTCTTCAGGTTTATCCACATGGCAGATTTAAGGTCCTAACCTCCGATTTCGTTAGTTTTGGATTGCCTTACTGAAAAATGCTCGGACGTCCCCGGAAAAGACCCCGGTGTACTTTTCTGCATTAATGCTGCATCACAGAAGTGTGAATGACCTTTACCAAGGGTCCGGACCCCCCCGACCCCGTACCATGATAGAGCCTGGATTTCGAGCTTGTTCCTTATAGCAGTCTGGATGGTCATTTTTTGGCCTTTTTGGTCCATTTCTTCCAAAAAAAAAAGATCTGTAATCCTGATTGGTCTGAGCACAATCCCCGTTTCCATGGTGATGATCCATCCTAGATGCCCAGAGAAGTGGGCGGAGCATCTGGACCTGGTTAACATGAGGTTTGTTTTTCTGTACAGTAAAGTTTTAAGCGGTATTTACGAATGTAACTTGATAAAGGTTGGATAAAGTAATCCCTTACCCACGCGCTCCTATCAGATACTGATGAATGACGGTTCTTGATGCAGCGCCGTCTTTAATCTTTATGAATTTGAATGACATAATGCACGGAAGAGAGGGAAATATGGAAATCTTTCTATGAGGAACATCTTTTAATGCTTTTAATCATTTTCTCACACATTGGTCACCAAACCGGAGATCCTCTGCCCGTCTTTCCCGGATGCTGCCTTCGCCTCCCACTCATGATTACATTCACCTGTTGCCTTTACTTGTTTAAAATCACATCATTATTTCGTTTCACACCTCGTTACTAGCCCTAAATTGCCCCCGTCCCAATTTTTTCGGACTGTTTTGCAGGTCTGCAATGCAGGAATGCATGTTTATTAACATATTAAATTAGCCTGACATCCGGCCTCACAGCAGGAAGGTCCCGGGTTCGATCCCAGGGCGGGGCGGCCTGGGTCCGTTCTGTGTGGAGTCCGCATGTCCTCGCCGTTTCTGCGTGGGTTTATTCCAGGTACTCCGGTTCCCACCCAGAGTCCAAAGACATGCGTATTAGGTTAATTGGCGTCTCTCAAGGCCCTTTGTGTGTGTGACCGTGTGTGTGACTGTGTGTGTCCGCGCCCTATGATGGACTGACGTCCCATCTAGGGATGTTCCTGCCCAGAATAGGTGGGCTGGATTAAGCAGGTGATAACGATGATGATGATGAGTTTACATCGTCAACAATGAAATGAAAGCCAGAACGAACGTGTTTATTTGATTTGCCTTGTCCCATCCTGTCCCCCGGTTTTGCTGATTTAGGATCGTATCTAATACTTAACAACATAAACACTACAAATAGACACGGAACTATCTAAGGAACCGGACTGAACGATCCTTCTTATCCGTTCTTGTGAGTGGGAAGAGCAAATTTCGAACATCTCCAATGTTCCGCTCCGTATTTTCTCAATTAATTCTCCACAACTGCTTTCAAAAATGTTTACTGTAATTAACACTGTCATTATCATCCCTCCGACTGCCTGGAGCGTAGAGCGCCTGCACGCCAGCACCTCCTGATTTTTTTTTACAGGCAGCAGCTCTAGCCTCTTTAGAGGAAGTGACTTTCTGTCTTCAGATCAGTTGCGTAACCAAGCAGAGTGTGAATTTTTCCAAGAAACGACTCAGCAATCGTAGCGACATATCCAAGTGTAATAACAATGAGGTTAATTGTGTTTCCAGGGACCAAGTGGCTTGAATCTCAACTTGTGTTGCGGAGTTTATTATTATTTATTGCTAAGCAGTGTTTTCAGCTCCCCCATAAACCACTATGTTCTCTACCTTTCTTTTTTCCATTTCGACTATGCCTCAAATCGAATTTAGAGCACTCGAGGCAACACTTTGTCGAGTTAGGCATCTTCAAACAGTTTCCCCAGTAGCATGGCAGGAAGTGGTGCTGACGAGGAGCTCGGATGCGCCTCCTGATAGACTTTCAACCTGCTGTAGCTTTCACAGATGAATAATGACGGCTGTAATCCCTCAGTCGTTCAGTCACCAAGAGACGATGTGCCTCCAAGGACCTCCCACTGAGAACTGATTTTAAAATCTATTTTGTTATTAATTTTATTACTAGCTTAAATGTGATTATTGGTTTAAATTATATTATTTACTTCATTCTACTATGACTTCAAGATACTTGTAAGTATTTACTCAATTAACATCTGGGTCACCCATGGAGGTCGGGTCCCCTTTTGAGTATTGGTTCCTCCCAAGGTTTCTACCTTCAGGGAGTTTTTCCTTTCCGCTGTCGCCCTGGGCTCGCCTCATTCGGGATTGGTCTTTTAAGATCATATAAGATTATAAAGTTGCTTTGAGACGATGCTCCGTTATAAAAAGTGAGAAATACATTTTAATTTGAATGTGATATAATCAATAAATAATATGCTATACATAACCAAACCAGTGCCTGTTCTCCATGACTTGGTTGGCCTTCTAAGGCGCAGGTTTGAGGGGGGGGCAATCCCAAATGGAGGCCAGCCCCATATTGAGCCAGCCTAGGGCGACAGTGGAAAGGAAAAACTCCCTGAATGTAGAAGGAAGAAACCTTGGGAGGAACCAAGACTCAAAA
>JAUZST010023581.1:0-31493 GCA_034779995.1 Parotocinclus haroldoi
GTGTGTGTATCTCTTAGCTTTTGCACTTTTGTTACTTACTTGCTTTAACCTAATGCTGTAAATAAAACGTTTATTGATCTGTTTAAATTGATCTATCTATACTCATGCTATACTGTCTTTCTCATTCCAGAAAACAACAGCAGTAAAGACTTAAAGTCTTATTTAATTATAAGTATTATTAGTATTATTATTATTGTAAGCACTTATTTTCTCTATTATTTAATGCTCCATTTCCGATTAAAGACATGGAAAATATTTTTTTGAAATATCCGATTCATCGATTAATCGAGAGAGAAAAATAATCGACGATTAATTTAATTAATACAATAGTTGTTAATTGCAGCCCTAGTTCTATAATTAGTCTGTTTCTGTACATGCTTTGTTAGGACTATATCGTCACAGTTTAATGACCACACACAAGCTCATGTGATTGGGTTGGGATGAGGTGAATTAGGTTGAGTAGGGGTGATGGGTGCTGCTCTTTGTACTCATTGTTTCTTTTCATTTAAGGAAAATCTTGATATCTTGCAGGTGCCAGGTACGTGAGGTACAAGACTCTGCTTTGTTGTACAGTGAAGTCATGGAGCTGATAGTGAAACTGGCCAATCATGGACTTATTCACGGAGATTTTAACGAATTTAATCTGATGCTTGATGACAACGATCACATCACAATGATCGACTTCCCTCAGATGGTGTCCACTTCTCACCAAAATGCTGAATGGTGATTTTCACATTACCATTATTACATTGAGCTCATAGTCTGGATCAATTCAGCACTGATAGCATTAAGATATATATATATATTGAACACATTGTACACTATATTAATGTATTTATTGTGTAACTTTCAATCCATTATTTACTAACTTTGACATGACATTTTAAAATGCTTTATTATAAAATAAGCTCTGTGTCAAAGATTTTGCCCAAACATTAGTGTTAATATGTTGTAAGCTCTGCTATGAAAGTGTTTAGACTATATTTAACTCATCAGTCCATGATACATTTGTCTTATGATGAACTTGTCTAAGGAGTACCTGTACTATACATGTTCATTAATGCATAAAATGCCTATTCAGTGTGACTATTCTGGATAAGGCTGGAAAAAAATTAAGTTATTGTTAATGGGAAAAATTTGGTCGGTACTCATTGTTTCTAGTACTCGAGAAGCCCTCTTGGGCAAAACACCGAGACCCAAGGGATCACTCCACTTAAATGAATTAATTGTTAAGGTAATGGATATGACAGAAGATTTTAGGGTACCTAATTAAAAATACTCAACATACATTGCAGATAAGACAAGTAGTATGATTTATTCTTACTAACAACATGTCTGCAGTTTGGCAGTTATTATACTGTAGTATTAATGATTTATTAAGGTGTCTCGTTCTTATGAATTCCCATATACTGACATATAAAGAAATTAAATATTTTTATATAAAAACAAACACTGATATTTGATCAGTACTTTGTATAGATAACTAGAATTCAGGCATAGACAGAGAAACTCTGATCACTGAATTTCTACTAAACATAATTAATCACGTTCCATAATAGGGTAAAGGAATTTCCCTTTTCTTTTTGTGCAATTTGAAATTACTTTTTTTTTTTTTTTAGCAGTGCTACGCTTGAGCTGTGAAAAATTCATAGACAGCTTGTTAATAAACCAGAACTGAACTGTATTTCTGAATCTTTTTTTCTGTTATTATAGGTATTTTGACAGAGACGTCAAGTGTGTTAGAGATTTCTTCATTAAACGGTTTAACTACGAAAGTGAACTGTATCCAACGTTTAAAGATATCAGGTAATTTGCTTGTTCTTATCAGCTTTCTTTCCTTTAACTAGTAAAATGTGCAGTGTTGCGCTAAAGTTGGAGAATGTCAGCCAAATGATTTTGATTGTTTTGGATTTCTAAGGTATCCAGCTCAGCATTTATGATTTTAATTTACACGTTTACATTTGTGCCATGTAGCAGATGATGAGCTTTGGCAGGTGAAATATAAGCATGTGGAACAGATGGGGGACTCGTACTTTGGCGGGGACTTCACTAATTAATTTATTTACTATAATAAACTTGCTCTTATATCTTTTCTAGATGGTCATACATGAACTTAAGAACCAAAGCTCAGAGGTGTTACTTAAAGAAATAAAAAGGATAAATAAAGTAAATGAGCTGGATCCAATAATCCTTTGATCGCACACTGCTACTACACAGTGCAACAATCTGACTGTGCATTCTGTCTTAGGGAATCTTTAAAAAAAAAACAGCACAAATATTTTTGGCCGTTAGTGTGTGAGTGACGAACGTGTGGGTGGCATGATGTGGACATTCCGACGAAAACCGGCAGCTGAACGAAAGCATTGACAATCTGTACACCTGACATTACACAAACATTTAAGACTTGTTTTTTAAAATCTTTTGATATGCATTTTTTGTCATATAGAAAATCGTGCTCTCTTGATGTGGAGATCTCAGCCAGCGGTTACACCAAAGAACTGCAACAAGATGATCAGCTTCTCCACCCACTTGGCCCAGAGAATGACGAGAGACTAAGTGAAGGGGGTGACGGCGATGATGATGAAGATGATGATGATGATAATGATGATGATGACACCAAAGAGCCTGGTTCTGAAGAGCCCATTGACATAGAGGAATATAAACAAGCTATTCTGGAACTTGAGGGGTTAAATATTTTAAATAAGACTCCATCAGGAGAAGAGGGTTTGGAGGAGCATGGTGCGACAGGCTCAGCCAAGGAGATCCTGCCTGACAGTTTAAATGATGCTTTAATACGAGATGGTCAGAGCAACCTGAAGATCAGTGAGGAGCTTGAAGATGAAGACAGCTGTCCTGATTTGGTGGATGTATTAGCTTTTAACAAAGAGCTGGGCCATGATGGGTAATGTTGCCCATATTTTTTATTGCATGACAAAGCAAAACATAAGAGTTCTATTTGTCTATGTGCTGACTATGATTTCAGCTACTTCTGTCTGCTATTAGAAGTTACTTAGTAATGCATGCAGCATGATTGCTTGTGGGTAGCACCATTGCTTCACAACAAGAAGTTCCTGGATTCAATCCCAGGGTGGAGTAACCTGGGTCCTTTCTGTGTGGAGTCTGCATGCGTTTACCCTGGGTACTCCGGTTTCCTCCCACAGTCCAAAGACATGCGTGTTAGGTAAATTGATCACGCTAAAGAACCTGCTGCGTTCTCTCAGCCCAAATGCTGCATTAGCAGGGAGAGAAAATCACTTAATGAGAAGAAAGCTTAACATGGATCAATGTTCTAAAACGATTATCTAGGAAAACTCAACTCCTCTTACTAACTACTGTGGATGAATAATCTAATGCTGCTGAAATGAACCAGGAAATAGCAAAGCAAATATTTTTGACATTAAGCTTTTTCTTCTTATTCAGTCATATTACAAATAGTATATTACCTTCCATTTGGAACACGTTCATTGGTTTAGCAATAGATGGATTAATCATACAGTCTCGGCTGACTCTCGGTCACTTGATGGATCATGGATCTTCACACATTTCTGTCTTTCATTGATGTGATCCATGAAGTATTTCGGCAGGATAGTGGAGTCGTTTTGCCATTGCTTTCTCCACCCCTTCCCATTTATCCAGGCTTGGGACCGGCATGCAGCTGTTTCCAGTCACACAGCTGGGGTGTTTAGCATACACAAGTCAGTAAATTTAGAGACACCAATTAACCAAACACATGTCTTTAGTCTGTTGGAGGAAACCGGAGTACCTGGAGTAAAACCACGCAGACATGAGGAGGACATGCAGACTTCACACAGACAGGACCCAAGCCGCTCCACCCTGGGATTGAACCCGGGACCATCTTGTTGTGAGGCACCGAGTCACCGTGCTATATCACCGATAGTAATTGATAGTACTTCAAGTAGTTTGGTGTTCCTAAATCACTGACTTTCCAAAACAATAGTCATGCAGCCAGGTAGGATAATGCACATGCGCACAGCGTGCATGCAGCGTGCTAGCGCCACAAATCGAAACTGCAGGAGACAAATTAGAGACACCACCAGCTTAGCACTTTACATCATTGGAGCTAAACATGGCTCATTCACACTTGCAAAAGCTGGTTGTTGGACAACGTCAGAAATCAGTTAACTAAACACCATGCAGGATATGAAGATTCTGACTCAGGAGTCAGGTGACCATGACAGGTTTAACATTAGAAGCACAGTTTGACCTACATATAACTAGAATTTCGAAGCTCAGGTCATCCATTTAAAATTTCATTAGTCCGTTCTTCATACTAATGTGCGTTTATAGACCCATAATGGTCGCTAGATGGTGTTATAACAAATAGTCTAGATCTTGTTACTAATAGTAACATGATCAGCTGGCATTCTGCCAGTGTGTCGTTCATTTCTCTGTTGGTGTGGCAAGGCTGTCAGAAAGCTTGTCTTTTTTTTTTACATCGATCAGCATGATTTTCAAATTATTTATGTATTTGTGGCAACCATGTATCCAAAGGTATACATTATGAACACACTATAAACCAGACAAAGTGTTGTTGAAGTAAGCTAAAGCTTTTAGTTCCAAACCAGTCTGTATCCATGACATTATAATGCATTTTTCAAAATGAGGCCTTTTTATTTTAGGGAAATATGTATTTCAAACAGGTCTGTTATTAAATGTTATAAATAGGTTATTCCATTACTTGTTTTTATTTTTCTGGGCCTCAAGCCCTTAATGTTTGAGTGTAGCCCCAGACATAAATTTTAACATTATATTTAATATAATATCTAATACTACTCTTTATGCAGCATTGGACTCATCACTCATTTGAACGGTTTGGCCCAAAATGAAATCATAGCCTAAAACAGTCTGTCACTAACTAATTCCAAATGTAATAAAATCTAGGCACTTTTGCTAGTCAAGGTACCAGCACAAAAACACACTCGGCAAACCTTATCAATATCATACTGCAGAAAAAAAAAGCTCACAACAAGAAAAGCAACAAATGCTGCCACCAGTTGCATCATAAAAGACACTGTGCCAATTCAGGCTTGTTGACTAGTTGAATTTGAATAGTTTAGATCCAAGATGTATCTCACTGTATCATCTAATTATTGTTATTCTACAAAATCCCAGAAAACTTCAAGATATTTTTTTTGTCAATCTCTCACGCCACTGAAACATTTTCCAGAATGAGATGCATTTCCATAACCCGATCCTTTAAACACTAATGATCATGCTGTTATTAAGTGCTGACTTCAGGGGAACCGCCCTGATGGGTGTGTGTTACTGTCCCTAGAGTTTACCAGGCAAGAAAAGTACAGTAACATTTCTATCATACAGTTCGTTAGTGTTGTTGCCGTTGTCACTGAAATGTAATTAACCAACACTGAACCACAGATCGCTGAACCTTTGTTTGCAAATCTAATTAAGTGCTGTCTATAGCAGCTGCCTCTTATTTCCAAGCCACCGGATTTAACCTAGCATGCAGTAAAATAAGTTATCCCCAAACAGCAGGAAACGTGTAATCAATAATATTCCACAGTAATGCTTTGATAGCCAGCATGTATTTTACACATTGACTCACAGGGCAGAACATAACAGAAGGACTGATTAATAAGAGCACATGGATGCATGTTCAGTTTGTCAAGTGTCATTCAACTTGAAAATTTTAAATCTTCCCAGTGAAGGACTGATCATTTACTTAAGGTAGTGCTTTCAGCACATTTATTTTCTTATCATACTGTATTTTCTTTCACATTCCTGCAGCCTAAACAAGAACAAAACAAGTAGGTAGTAAAGTTAGATCATGCCTTATTTAACGTAACAGCAGTTCTTATAGTATTTTCCCTTTGTATTATAAAGAAACCTATAGTGCTACCGAATGAAGCATCGCAGTAATAGAATTGAAATAACAGTGGTATAACAGTGGTATAACAGTGGTATAAATCCTTGGCTAATCTGTAAGAAGTTCAGAGACCAGTGGAAAATGATCATCCTCTCTGCTTATACTGTTTATAGGTCCAGTATGTGTTTGAGTGAATTTGTATTAATGTTTTATTCTATTAATTGCTGAAACATTTGAAAGAAAAGGATTTATTTACAGCAATGACAAGACCAATTATTGTTGTAACTGTACATAAGATGCACTGCATTTGGAGCTCACTTAACAAAACAAATAATAATACGAAGCAAATTTTATATTAATTATTAACAAAGCAATAATAATATTTACTACATATCAATGTGACAAAATAATACTAACTTTCACGTAACGTAAATGTATGTAATTAACATCTAGGCCGCCTATGGAGGATGGGTCCCCTGTTGAGTCTTGGTTCCTCCCAAGGGATTTTTTCCTTGCCACTGTCGCCCTAGGCTTGCTCAACTTGGGATTGGCCTTTTAAGATAATGTATTACTGTAAAGCTGCTTTGAGACAATGGTACGTTGTAAAAAGCACTATATAAATAAAATTGAATTGAGTTCAGAATCTTCCGAAATGTTCAGTATTTCAAGTCATCGCTTTCATTTGTCTTCATTTGTACAATCATAAAAGTTATGAACACAGAAAATTAAAAACTTCTTTTAACTGAAGTGAACTCACTTGCCGTATTACAGCCGCAGACTTCAGCCTCCGACACCCAAAAAACTACCAATTACACACAGCTCTGTTGCATTACTTATAGCCAAACTCGGAGCAACTAGGACTGTGGACGACACAGTCCAAATACTGCTACCGACAAAGAAACCTCATCAATGGTTTTGTCAGTCCTTACGTCCTTGATGCAGCACACGACATGTCCTGTGACTTTTGACTCATCTGTGTGTGTGTGTATGTGTCTGTCTGTCTGTCTACTACTAGAGCGCTGAACTTTATCTGATCGTGTCTGCATGTTATGCTATTTGCAGACATCAGCACAGCCTACAGCATATGAGTGCCCACAGGCAACGAACAACCAGTGAAGCCTCCATCGGAAGCATTGCTAGTCAGTCCACAATTCCTCCAGTGAGTATCGCTAATACAAAACAAAAGTCCAAATGTATACCACATATTGATATGTGTTTTGTGTTAAGAAGGTTTCTTCGGCTTTACTCGGCGTTTATTAAGTCTTGGATACCAATCCATTTCTACAGGTTGTGATCAGACACAAAGTGAAGAAGCAGCTCACTAAACAGCAAAAGGCTGCTCAGAGGAGGCGCCTGCAGAAAGGGGAGGCCAACCTGGTGACAAAAGAGAGGAGAGAAAACCTGAGCAACATTAAGAGTAGTCTGGAAGCAGCTCATTTCTGGGGCTAAGGACATAAAAAGAAAATGGATTTGTCATTATGGACTGAAATACACAGAGCTGCAGTAGGCCAATTACCACCAGAAAATGTATTCCTAAATATTTCATCATCTGAGAGTTGACAATAAAATGTATGTGCAAGAGAAAATGATTTCTGTAGCTCTTAAAAAAAGCAAACTTCAAAGCACATCAGGGAAAATCCTCCATTCAGGAGGTGTTCTATGTACTATGCTGTGCAGAAGTATTGACCCCCTTGATTTGTACAGTTTGTAGTCCTGCAGCTTGGAATTAAAATTGGCAAAACAACGTGCAACTTAAAAATGTGTTTTCATAGTGATACAATGGTTAATTTTAATAATCATTGGGCTGGGCAATATGATGATCTATTATCATATTATAATCGATTTTGTTGTCATGATAGACATTTTCTGAGAACATTGAGGATATAGACTGTATGTTTCATTATAAGAGCGTAGTTAGTCAAGTTTTATTGAATGAAGTGCACTTTTTCAATAAAATTAGTATGGGTACTCCGGATTTTTCCCACATTGTAAAAACGTTATCTTAATAGGTGTTTCCAAAGTGTCCTTGGTGTGTAAATGTGTGTGAGTGTATGGAGGCGCATCATCCCCTTCTTGCTGTGAGGCTGTGGCACTGCCCACTGAGATACAAATTTGGGGGCAGCACGGTGGTCGGCAATCTGCATAGAGACTCCCCATGTCTGTGTGGGTTTTCTCTAGGTACTCTGGTTTCCTCCCACATTCCAAAGACCTGCGTGTTAGGTTAACTAGTGTTTGCAAAGTGCCCTTAAACACTGTTTAGAGTTGACCTTGAAATGGGCCCTGTGTTGAGGACTAGGCACTGGCTCTCCCGTGACCCTGACCAGGACAAAAGAATGAATGAATAAAAACTTGTTTGCTGATTTGAAATACCACAGACTTGCATCTATTTTCTCTCAGCTCAAATAACTAACTAAAAAGCATTGGGACACAGGTACACCCATCTGCAGTCCAGAGTGGTCTTGTTAAAAGAGGCCTTTGTAGAAGAGTTCCAATTAAAAAGCCACGGCTCAGAGAGAGAAACAAAGATAAGCTACTCACCAATGTGTGATATCACAGGGACTGGGTGTAGTAATATGGCAGCAGATGCTCTAGACTGGAGATTCTGGGATCTAAAAGAAGGTAGTCTGCCTGATGAAGGACTAGGGATGCTACACTGATCTGTGTCTGGTTTCACCAGTAAAGCACAGTGTATCCTACACTGGTTTGGGGGCCGATTTTCTGCAATTGGTGTTAGCAATCTGGTGTTGGTGAAGTACAGGCATCCATTATGCAGTTGAATCATGCACCATGCTATCTCCTGCAGAAAAGATGAATAAGGCATCTTAAAGCAAATGCTATGACCGCTCCCTAGCCCTGATCCCAACATCAAGTCATTTCAGGATTCCACTGAGAGATAAACGTAAGAACTGTGGTAGGTAATCCAAGAGGACTGGGAAAATATGGTCACACCAAACATTTGTTTGTTGTCAACTTTGTTGCTGCAAAGTAAGTATTTGCAACTTTATAAAATATTGTATTCCACTGACAAACAAATGCTAAAAATGCTTGTCCCAAGCCAGACTTAGTTGTAATGATTCTTATACTGTCATACTGTGAACTAAAGAGGCTGCTTATTTAAATGTAATGAACAGAGATTATTAGTTTGGGTGTTGAGTAATAATAACCTGAAGCTTGGCATAATTTGTGGTGCAATCAATTGGAAATGAAACATCTGCAATTGCAACAGTGATTCACTTCCATATTTGACATACAATGGTCACAAAAGTTTGTGAACCTTTTACAATTTTCTATATTTTGATATATATTACCTCAAACAATCTGATGTTAGTCCTACAGGTTGTTAAAGAGAAATCAAAATATGATATTTTATTATTATTATTATTATTATTATTGAAGAATCCAATATTACATATCTGTGAGTGGCTTGCAGTATTTGTTGTGATCCCCTTGTTCAGCAATAATAGTAAATAAACAAATCCATCTGTTGATCAGTCCCGCACATTGGTTTGGAAGAACCTGAGCCAATTCCTCCAGAAGAGCTTCAACTCTGGGATTGGTGTTTTTTCACATGACTCGAAATCCCAAACATTTCTGTTGGAATAAGGTCATTGCTTAGCCATTCCAAAACTTTCTTATTCTTTACCCATTTTGCTGGTAGAACAGCTTCTGTACTTAGGGTCATTGTCTTGCTACATAACTCATTTGATCTTAAGATTCATTTCTCAATGACATTTTTTATGGCTCCATGATTCATGATTTTCACAGACAGTTTAAGGTTCTTATTCTGTATTGCAGGGTGTTACCTTCTCTAGTAAAGCAGTTCTATTTTGGTCTCATAAGCACCCCCCCCCCAACCGTCTAGATTGTTCTTTTGCCATATAATGGGCAGCAAAAATGGTTTTGTTTACACCATTATACATTTCCACAAATAATTGTGATAATCACTAGATGTTTGTATACTTTTTGCTACATTGATACGTTTTCCTGACTAAATAAATGAACAAGTATAATATTTTGTCTTATTAGTATAATTGATTTTTCGTTATCTACTTTTAGAATTGCACAAACACTTTATATATATATATATATATAAGAAGGGTACATAGAAAAAAATATTATGTTTTAATAAATTATTTACAACCAGGTAATGCTCATTGTGATTATTATTATTAATACTACTACTACTACTACTACTACTACTACTATTACTAATAATAATAATAATAATAATAATAATAAGAAGAAGAAGAAGAAGAAGAAGAAGAAGAATCTCCTTGTGACATTTTTGTCGCTTTCACTTTGCCGTCGGAAAATCGAAAGTCACGTGATTTGTAGGCTTGCGATACAGTTCCGGGAACAAAGCTAACAAAAACAATCGTATGAAGAGAAGGGTGAACGCGGATACAGGTCTGTGTGATGTTATTTATTTCTTTTAGTTTTAATAAAGATGAGATCGTTGTGTGAGTTTGGATGAGAGCAGTTATTAGTCTTATTTTTGTCTGATCTCAAACAGGGCAATAAGTGCTGTGAGCGCGTGACTGGATGTTTTTGTGGATTAAAATATAAACGGGCGGTGGTTAGATTTCAGGACTTTTATTAAGTCCAGCTCTTAAACCAGTCACAAATGATACCAAAACATTCAGTAATCAGACAGATCTATAAGAACCGTGTCTAATCACACCGCTGTTGTTTTTAGGTCTTTATATTTGATAAATATAATTATAATAAATAATTATACTGAGAGTGTATTATTTTGTTCCAGGGTTTTGTTTGTTGCTGAAATAAACAAAAATGATGTAAAAAAATGGCTGAAGCAGTAAGACCAAAAAAGTCAAAGGTGAAATCCTCTGCAAAGTCAAAGGTAAAACACTACACCTAACTTTACTTTGCACCTCATATAATACTTATGAGATAAATAGATATATAAGATAACATATATAAGATATGATATATCTTATATTGGTCCTCCCAATATAAGATATTTTGGTTTCATTGTTCAGTTCTGTACACCATGTCCGCCTGTACTTTTCATCTTAGGCTTGTGTGTGACTGCTCGGTCATGGGTGTGAAGCTTTTGATGAACTAGTTTTATAACATCAGTACCCTTTAAGCAGTTTGGGACATGACAGTGACTGTAACATGTGTAACGAGAGCAAATTATGCTATACAGCACTCGCCAGTCCTGTATGTTTCCACTTTTCAAAAACACCACTTGTAGTATTAACTCTAGTAGGGGCAGGGTAGGATGAGCTTTATTGTTGTGAATATTTGCTTACAGAGAAATTGGATTAAGCTTGGTTTTTACAGGTTTCCTAGTTTGTCTGTGTGCTTTTGTTTGTGTGCTATGTAAGTTTTTTTCCTTGTGAGTTTCACATTAATATAATTCATTAATTTATCTCCTTCATAGGACAAAAAGCAGAGGCATGCGGACAGTACAGAAGTAGCTTCTGGACCTGCAGTACCATATGCTCCTGCGCTGGAACTCACGGCTGAATTTACCGACATTCCTCTAAGTCTCCCCCCTGAACTGCCTGCTTCTGCACAAGATTTTGCAAGCACCCCGCCTTTAGTGGACAAAAATGAAAGCGCCAAAGAGAATCAAAACGAGTGTACGTTGTTGGATAGATCTGACATTGCGGAGACTCCCTCTAGCACTGGAGACATGGAGCCTAGACAGTTGTCGGAACAGTTATCGGAAGATTTTGCAGCCAAACCAGACCAAGCTTTTGTTTCATCTAACCAGAGCCAGTTTGAATTGGAAAATGTTAGCACCAAAACTGAGCCCTTTCAAGTCTCTTCTCTCTACCCGTCACTCCCTGCCTTTTCCGTAGACACACGGTTCCTTGCCAATCTGTCCTCTGTTAGCTGTGGTGTACCACAAGCATCACTTATGCCAATAGCAGCTGAAGCGGCAAATACAAAAGGGCCTTCAGGTGTAGCCCCAGCTGTCCTTCGTCTGTCTGATCAGGAGACTTCGCCCCCTAGTCTAGTACCAGTGGTTCTAGCCGAAACAGAAAAACCACAGGAGAGACTGTATCCAGAACTGCTGCAAACATGCCAGATGGTCCAGCCCTTCACCAGCCAGCAGCTCAGGATGTGGGAACCAGGTTCCTGGCTGGAGAATGTGGAGCTCCTTGCTTCTGAGTTCCATACATTAGTCCACCATGAAGGCCATGAGCTGCACGAGCTGCTCCTGAGTTACTGGAGATGCCGAAAGCAGCTCACCCAGGCGATGACTGAGCTGCAGGCGGCCATTTCAGACTGCAAGAGTGCACAGAACCGAATGTGGAGTTTCAGGGATGAACAGCTTACGCTGCAGGTCAGAAAGAAGACGAATTCGCCTTCATTAATGACAGGTCTAATATTGGTATACCAATATACTAATACCAATATACCAATAATATACCAATATACTAATAATATACCAATATACCAATAATATACCAATATACCAATAAGTCAAAGTCAGTCCTAATTATTTCTATAGTGCTTTTTGCAATGGTGCATTTTCTTAAAGCAGCTTTGCAGTATTATATTATCTTTAAAGGCCAGTCTCAAATTGAGCAAGCCTAGTGAGATAATGGAAAGGAAAAAGAAACCTTGGGAGGACCAAGACTTAAAAACGGACCCGTCCTCCTTGGGTGGCCTGGATGTTATCTGAAATAGTTAAGTTTGTATTAATAGTTAAATTAAGTTAATGGTCAAAGTTAAATTGAATAATGTAAAAGATATTGAGTCCTCAGCAGGAAGTCTCCTGATGTAGATGAATAATGGAGGGGGTCAGGTAGCCATGCTGTCACCCAGATTTAAAGTTATTAAAACTGTCTGTTACCTGCATCTGTCCTAAACCTAAATGCACCTAAATGCAATGTTTTAATAGCATCATTAAGATAAACACAGATAGCTAGGATTACTTAACATTCGATCATTAGATCTAGAAATATTAGATTTGAACAATAATGACTTCATGACTTTCTTTACTGATAAGCACCACTAGTATAGATTTCTGTTTAATTAGCTCTAAATCAGGACTAGAATCCCCCCCCCACCCAATTACCAATACTGAACTCTCCTCACTGATCAGCAACATGTTTATTAGATCCAATCCCTACATATTTACTCAAATAATTAATATCTAGTATTATAGAACCATTACTTATTATTTTTCATGCATCTCTTACCTGTGGTTATGTGCCAAAATCCTTTAAATGTGCCGTAATAAAACCCCTGATTTAAAAAAGCAGATCTTGGCACAGGTGTTTTGTCTAATGCTAGACCAATCTCAAATCTATTATAACTTTCCAATCCAAAATCTTAGAAAAAGCTGTCTATCAGCAGCTCTGTAGTTCCCTCAAAGTAACGGTGTTTATGAAACATTTCAAACAGGATTCAGACCCCATCATAGTACTGAAACAGCATTAATTAGGGTACTTAATGATTTATTAATATCGTCAGATAATGGATACAGTTCTTTTCTTATTCTATTAGATTTTATTAGGTTTAAGTGCAGCATTTGACACTATAGTTCATGTCTATGTCATTCATATCTTACTGAATAGGCTAGAAAACACTGTATTAACACAGGTATTAATGGACTGGCACTTTCTTGGGAAATAATCGATGCTCTAAGCTCTTAAAAGTGAAGTACGGTGTCCCTCAGGGGTCTGTTCTTCGCCCACTACTATTTTCTCTATTCATGCTACTCTTAGGCTCAATTACTCATAAGCATGGTGTTAGTTTTCACTGCTATTCAGATGATACACAGCTGTGCATACCAGCCGATCCAAATGACGACCTTATAATTGAGAATTGTGTTAAGGAATGAAAAAAAAATTGTCATTTAATTTCCTTTGACAATTTCCTTTTACCTTTTCCTTTTAATTCAGACAAACCTGAGGTTTTATTAACTGGATTAAATTAATTTGATTTATTTTATTATATAGTTGCTAAGGCAGTGTTCGATGTGGTATTGTGCTCTGACCCCATCCCAATGTGGCGAGGTGACCAGGCCTATAGCAGGTTGTGCTTGAAGCTGCCAGATTCTGCTATTGCTCAAGTCCAGTGGGAGTTCTCCCTGTAGTCTATAGGTGCTGTATTTTTCCTGATTGGTTAAACATTTTAATACTGAACACAAATCTTTATTTTCTGGTTGTATTCTAATAAAGTAACTGTACAATAATAATATATGATCATTATGCAATTTCTAAAACAACAAATGGTGGCCAACAATGCACAGTACTGTAGATGATGGAACATTCAAAAAAATATTAAACTTACATGGTCCATTAGTAACTACACAAGTTGTCTGTTTTGAAAGATTTAATGTCTGAATTGCTGAAGTTATTTAATAGAATTGACTTGTCGTTGGCCTCTACATTTATCATTATTACATTATGCCTTTAGGTTTTATCCATAAATATTGAATTCTCCTTGGCTTAGACAACTTAAGCACGTCTAGAATTTCACTGTAGACCTTGATTGTCTTTTTTATGCTTATTGCTGCAAAGGAGGGGTTTTATGAATTGTAATGCTTATCCACAGAGGTTATGATATTGTGTATTATATGTTTAAATACTTTCTCTTAATTTGAGTTGTTTTAAGTTTCCATACACTGGCTGAACAACAGCTACAGGTTAGAGAGAGTGAGGGCAAACTCATTTTTTTTCTTTCGGGACTCAAAACATGTATTGTTTAACTTGGCAGTCGTTCTGTTGTTTCACACTCATCTCTACACTACATGAACTCATACTCCTTCATTTAGTATTAATACTATTTTACATTGCCTACAGAAGTCATCAAATTATTTCTCTTTGCCCTTTCTTCCCAGCAGAATTATTCAAGTTCAGATTTTAGGAACAGCAGCAGTAGACCATTCTTTTTAAGCCATAGGAATTAGGTCAGGACTCCCCTTCACCTTCCTATCCTTAAGACTTTAGGATTACATTTACAGTGACTGCAGGGTCACTGTTGTGCTGCAGATGGACCACCGACGCATATTATAACTGTCTAACAGACGACTGGTTTTCCTTGGATTTTTTGGGTGTACTTGGAAGCACTAGTTTTAGTTTCAATCCCGACCAATTATCCAGTCCTCACAGAAGAAAAACACCCTGTGTGTTGTACTTTCTCTGAAGAAGCTTCTTTCTTGCCAGTCTGTTATAGAGTCCATGTCTGTGGATTTATCGTCCATTTGTCTTTTACATTATTCATTTTATTTTTTATTATTTGATTCATTTTACTATTCATACAAACTTAACTATTTTAGTTAACATCTAGGCCACCCAATGAGGATAGGTCCCTTTTTGAGTCTTAATCCCCCCCAGGGTTTCTTGCTTCTGCATTCAGGAGGTTTTTCCTTTCCACTGTTGCCCTAGGCTTGCTCAATTTGGGATTGACAGCTATAAGACAATGCGCCATTGTAAACAGCACTAAAGAAATACATTTGACTTTGCTGGAGGGAGTTACTGCACTCTGGTGGGGCCTTGGCATGCAGGGACTGGTTTCTGTTGATGAAAACCAGTAGAGTGATGCTAAGGTGGAGGAACATCTTAGTGTGTGGTGCTGATACTGGATTTGTTATTGCATACACAAAATTAACAGTCGTATCCTTAAATACTTACCATTTATAGCTTGGTAGCTGCTGTTCAATGGTCATCTAGTTTGTAGGGATGGCAAGATGGTAATGGTTCTTCTGATGGTCTTCCATGTCTCACGTACCTCTGAAGGCTAGTGAAACCCTCTGAAATATTTTTGTATCCCTGTCTTTGCATTACGCTGCACGACTAGTAGTATTACTCGTGAACAGCTGGGTTTATTCTGCCGTGATGACAAACAAAGACAAAGCTAATCGATCCCTCCATCTCTACTTTCTGTATCACACTTTAGTTTATTTGATTTTCTAAAACAGTGTTGGAAAAAAGTTATATTACTCTTAATATTAATACAGTGTCAGGTAAGAATCTGTCTTGTTAATTGACCACTAACATGGTTGTGATGTACAGTACAGTACAAAGTCTTAAGCCACCAGTAGATTTTTTTTGTGTTAGCAATGGTATACTTACCATAAATTACATATTGTTGATGATTGGACCCAAAATTTCAAGCTTTAATACGTTACTCCATAATACTCACCTGTCACTCTATTCCTCTTCCAAAAATCGGTTTATTAGTAAAAAGACCATTCCTGGTAAATCTTCTTCAGACTGTAGAAGAGTCAATTTGGAATCCCAATGAAGCTGCCATATGCAGCTATTGCTCAAGAGTAAGCCTTTAGCCGGAAGAAGCAGTTTTATCTGTTTGAATAGTTTTGCATTTCTTTTAACTGCATGCAAATTTCCTGTATTTTCTGATTCTGTTTTAATAAAGAGGCCATTAAATAATTCTATTATACCACTGCTCAAATTTTGATGGGCGGCACGGTGGCTCGGTTGCACTTTCATCTCACAGTGAGAGGGTCCTGGGTGTGGGTCCTTTGTGTGTGGTGTCTCCATGTCCTCCCCGTGTCCACGTGGGTTTACTCCAGTCCAAGACATGTGTCAAGTTTATTGATTACTCAGAATTATCCCTTGTGAGTGTGTGGATTAGCACCCTGTCTAGGGTTGTTCCTGCTTTGTGTTCTATGCTGCCTGCTTGACACTGGCTGTCTCGTGAACCTGTTATTAATTGGATAAGAAAGTGATTGAATAAAACATCTAATCTGAGGGTGGCCTAAGACTTTTGCACCGTCCTATACGTCAACGGTTGTGTGCATGCTATATGTAGCTTTTCCACATTTAGTAGGGAGATTTTTAAAAGCCTTAAAGTGTTGCTGTTTTACATCTGATGGTTATGGATTGTTTGTGGCACCCTGTAGCATGTCTACTTTTTTCCCCACAGGGTTTATGCGCTGACCAGACCAAGGTGTGTGGCTACCACCACTTCAAGCATGTGATCCTAAATGAGGCAGTAGTGTCTGAACTGGGAAATCTGTTCAAGGCTAAAGCTGAGCTGCTCCACCAGACCATAGCGCTGCACTCCTATACCTCCGTTCTGTCTCGCCTGCAAGTGGAGTCGTACCTTTACCACCTGCTAAGCAGCAGTCCCATCACCCGGAGTGTGGCTGTGCATGAATCAGAATCTGGTAAGTTAGAATTCACAGTGTTGCTCTAGACTGTACTGATGTCAACGATTATTAAGAAGATTGAGCAAACTGCTCCATTTGAATTGGGTTGACTAATCTGTGCCTTTTCTAGGTCGTCCCAAATCCCAGGGTTCTTCGTTGAAGCAGTTACAGGAAAGCATCAGTGTGCTGTTCAGCTTTACACGACGTGTGCTAGACGATTCTCAGTTCCAGAGTGATATTTATATGTGGCTTCAGAGACTGGTAAGTGTGATCTTCCTTGAAAAGAGCCATTGTGTGTAAACACAAACATGGAACGTTTAAAATTTATAATTATGTTCTGTGAAATAGTAATGGACCGGACACATACTCTTTTTTTTTTTTTTTTTTTGAACACTACGATACGATATATAAGTACTGGTGAGAACATTGCTGAAAATATGTTCTAAACTGTTACACAGTTGCATATCGAGCAGACAATACCTTTTGTTATTTATTGAAATTCACAATATTTCTAGAAAATGTGCTTTTACGACCCTGTGTAGGTTAAAGCTGTAACTTTTAAGTATGATGGAGCTGATACTTCTGTTTGATGGAGGATAAAAATGAATTAAAAGACAGTAATACGAACAAAATGGAAGATCAGCCAGATAAAACAGAGACTCAATAAATGAATATAAAGCAGTTTATGTAGTTATAGGTTAGAGAGAATATAGAGGTAGTGAAGGAGCAAACAAAGGAGTACTATTTACAACAAGACACTTAAAAGACACCATTTACAGCGTTTTACAAATAAGTAATACAAAGTCCTTCACTCAAACACCATTAACTGACACAAGTAAATCTCTAAATAAATCAGCTGTGTTAGAATGATTGTCTCTACTCTTGCTAACGAGCAAGTGAGCACATGACTATAAGGTTGTGACACACACATGCTGGTGTTCCTCCACCTCAGCATCACTCTACTGGTCTTCATCAACAGAACCCAGTCCCACCAGAGTGCAGTAACTCCCTCCATCATTCAATTAATAGGAGATTATGTGCCACTTACTACTGAGGACTCACTATCTTAATTCTATTTAGTTACTTAATTTAAATGTTATTACTATTTTAAATTGTATTCTTTACTGCAATTTACTATTACTACATACTTAATTATTTCAATTAACATCTAGGCCACCCAAGGAGGATGGTGCCCTTTTGAGCTTTGGTCCTCCCAAGGTTTCTTCCTTCTATATTTAGGGAGTTTTTCCCTTTCCACACTGTCGCCCTAGGCTTGCTCAATTTGGGATTGGCCTTTCAAGATAATATAATACTGCTTAGAGACAATGCTCCATTGTAAAAAGTGCTATATAAATAAATGTGACTTTATGATTATGTCTATAGATTGAAATAAATAACTAAATATTCTCAGATTGATGTACCAGGCTTCGATTTATACAGAGGTGTGTTTAAGTAATGGTATCATTTATCTCTAATGCTCAAGGGACCAGATGAAACAGGAAACAGGGTTTGGCTTTACATACTGGTAAATACTCGGGGTGGAAGACTGTAGAGTATATTGGGTTGTACCAGCTAGACTTTAGGGATAATTTTGTCCGTCTACTCAAGTGACAATTAATTGGTTAACAGAGTAACGGATAGGGTTTTCTTGGGGGACTCCAATTTCTTGAGTATTATTTCTACAGTCTGTTCTCTAGAAAGTTGAAAATAATGCTTGGTGGTGACCCTCTAATGCCTATTTGATGGAGATCTGTTAGAATGCTGTCCTTCCAGGTTGTACCCCTTCCCATGCATATTCATTCCTGTTTGTTTGTATTTGCCAGGTACTATTCCTAATTTTACCTTTATGGCGCTGAATTTGACATTTTATTAATGTCGATTATATTTACACTGTTAAATCAGTAACACAAGGTAACTAAAATGCTACAGGTCTACATACAGGGTCAGCGCATTTGTAGCTCATAGTTAATATAGACTTCCTTTATATCTGCCTTGCTGTGCAGTAACTTCTTATAACCTTTCCAGTCTTTCTTAACTGCTTCCTGATTGACACTTTGTTTGATAAGATAATTTGAAGGTCTACTGGACTACCAACTAGAGATGCACCAATCCCGATATTTTTTGGCCAACTTCAACTTCTTAAATATATGACCGTCCAATTCCAATTTTCTTTCTGTCTAAGACTTATACACATACAACATACAGTCACAATTGCTAAAGAAAGTTAGCAAGGGCTGTTGGCTTGTACCTGGCTCTATTTTCTTGTTTTTGTTTTTTTCTACAACTCCCTCAATTACTGTATTTTTTCCTGCTTTAACTGTTGTCCGAGCTTTCGTGAACAGCCATCTGGTGACGAGACTGAGTCGACTCAGACGATGAGGCTCAAGTTGGCCCCTTATTCGCAGCCTGTGATTCGTTTGGTTTCTTATTCGCCACCCTGAATCAGCGAACGGCTGTAACTGAGAGGGTGCGTTCACCATTCTGTATTTTACGTGCAGATGCGGTTTTGCGTACTTACAGTCATAAGGACGATGGAATTCGAACGTGCTATGTTAAATCACCACTGTGACTGTAAAGTATGAGACTTAATAGAATATGTAATTTATTTAGAAATACGATGTGCCTTCAGATTATTTCAATCGAATCGGAGGCTGCGAATAAGTATCCAGCTTCAGCCTCGTGATGAGCAAAGTGCTTGATAGTAAAATAGCCCAGCTGTTCAGTTCAGACACAGAAGATGAGGGCTTTGATGGATTTGTGGGAGAAGACTGATTAAAAAAAATAATGCAAGTGTTTTGTTAAATAGTAGAATAAAGTTGAACTAAAATCATTGTTTCGCTTCTTTTACTTTTTTTGTAGACCGTATGGTTTAACATGGGCTTTACGGGGCGCCATTTGTGAAGCGGAACACTCGTCACATTTAGCATTTATGTTTTTTCAGCATTTAGCATTGCCGGTTGTAAAGTGTCTAAGAAAATTTAAACGATGCACTCAAATACTTATACAAATAATCACTAAATATTTCATTTAAATGTTAAATAAAAACCTACATACAAACATTTAGGATAAATACTATACATACATATAATTATTAAATATTTAACTAGTTTCAGAAAGACTATGTTTTAAGCTGTGCCGTTTTCCTGTTTGTTGTTTCTATTCAAGTCATAAAGACTTTGCAATTGCTCTGTACTTTCTGCTTTACAATGACGGTCTTCCACGTGGATGAACCTACTACGATATTTAGTGATCATTTCTATGTTAAGTATTTCAATGCATCATTTAAATTTTCTTTAGACACTTTATAATCGGCAGTGCTAAATGTTGAAAAAATGTTAGCGTTAACGCTAAATGGGACAAAAATGCTGGTGTTATTTTACGAGTGTTCCACTTTACAAACGGCCCCCCATAGCGCCTTATAATACGGTGCACTTTATGGTGCGGAAAATACGGTAAGTGATTCTGATTCAATTCTGTTTAAACGTGTCGACAGTGACTATTAAAACAGATCAAACAAAACAGTTTAAAACACTATTTTGAGTGGTTAGATTCTAGCTAATCTAAATAATTTGGTGATGTCAATTGTAAGTCGCTCTGGATAAGAGCATCTGCTAAATGCTGTAAATGTAAATGCAAAATGTGAAGCAGCCTGTAAATGGAAACAAAACCCCAACCTCACTCCTGCTAAGAAACAGCACTCAATCACTACAACCACACCATTACCACACTTGGCTCTGACACAGAATTGGTGTTGGATTTCAAATTGTGGGATCCAAAGCAATAAGCTCTTGTTTATTAGTGAGGTATGCCCTCCTGACAAAGGGCATACAAAGGTGCTCCCCTGCGATATATTCCTTTAGTTTCATTCGGTACACAAAGTAGTATAAAATAATATATTTGACAGGATCAGGTCAGGTCCGTGTGAAGGGACTGACCTTACAGGCTACATAACATATGTTCACAATGGAGTTTAGAGTTTTAAGAGCCTAAATTACATATAAACAAACATAAAATCCTGATACTGACACTAAAATGCTACACAGCTTATAGTGACACAATTGTGACCCACTGCCATTAAACTATTGTCATATATTAAAGAAAAAGAAGGCTATATAATCATATAACATTACTAAAAAAAAAATAAATAAATAAATAAATAAAAAAAAAAGAGGCCAGTATCTTACGTTTTATGAATAGTCTGGAATAGTTGCTGGCCCTCGAGTGAAACTCCAGCACTGATTGCATAGGCTTGGGACAACTTGTCTTCCTTTTCTGTCCTCGCCCGATTAGCAAGCTGTCATTAAAAAAAAGCAGGAAAGAAAACAACCAAAAGTTACTCAAACAATAGTCACAACATTTCCCATTTCACCTAGATCTGAGGTTATTTTGGTAGTTTATGCTGATTTAATTTATTTAATGTTTATGCTGATTTACCCGGCAAGCAATTGGCAAATCTGTCATTTGGCCAAATATAAAACCACCTGCTCTGTAATGATGTGAGATTTTTTTAGGCATTTCCTAGCAAAGTTCTGGCTGGTATTCTTTCCACAGTGTACACTGGGGCAATTCCCCTCACAAACAGTGAATACCTAACCAAAAGTCCACAAGATGAAAAAGAAAATGCGATTTGTTGGAGCAGACGATCCCCTCTCTTACTTCTATGCTCTAGCTCTAAAATTCACTCCACATTGTAGGCTCAGCAGTAGATAGGAATTAACCAGGTACCAGAAAACTAATTGGGTACAGTCAAGCAAACTGCAGCTGAATAGAATGCAGCTGCTCCAACTACAGTGTCTGAACATACAACTTGGCGTTTCTTGGCACGGATGGACAACATTTGAATAGTCATGGATTGATTCCAGAAACATGACAGCAAGCTTTCCCTGCTCCCCTGCCCTTTAGTCCCCAGATCTCAATCCACTAGAACATATATGGGACAAAACAGAACCAGCTGTTGCAGCAATTACAAGAAGTTCTCCGGTCTGCATGGGTCAATATTCCTACAAAACAATTTCAACACTTTGTATAATCTATGCCACAATTAATTGCTGCAGTTCTAAAGGCCAAAGGAGGTCCAATCCAATACTATATGGGTGTGTAACTTTCTTACAAAGTGCACATTCAATGTATATGGAATACTCCTTGTTTGTATGGGTTTTAGACCATGTCTACTTATCAGTAATAAATGGCAGAGAATAGCTGTTCGGGGGACCTCATCGTTGGGATACGACTTCTGTTTGGGTAAGGTATTTGAAGACTTTTTCATATCGGTACTGAGTAAATACCCAAAATGCTGTTAGATCATCACCCCATCAGTCACTTTGTGCTTGAACATCCTCAACCTGTCCTGCTAACTATACACGATTAGCTTATAACCAACTTCTTCAAACCACGTTTAATCAGATATTCTGCATGAGAGTCACCAGAACTTTTGTGCCCATTATTAGCACAGAAATTGATTGATTCATCTGCTTCCTTATCCACTTGTTTTTAGACAGGGTCGTGGGAGAGCTGGTGTCTAGCCGGCAGCATACGGTGCAAGGCAGGTACAACCCTAGACAGGGCCAATCCATCATAGGCCACATAAGATCACACACTAGGGGCACTAGAGACATCATTTAGCCTAATACACTTGTCTTTGAACTGTGGGAAGAAACTGGAGTAAACTCACACAGGCACAGTGAGGACATGCAAACCATTTCATGGTAATTAATAAGGAGACAGTTGTGCATTTTGTATACAGACTAGTGTTCCAGTTGGTCCCATAAATGCTCATTTGGCGATAGATGTGGCATCCGGGCAGGAAAACGCTGCAATCAGGCGAAGACATTCTGGGGAAAACCTTGCTGTGCTTGCTTGTGCACTATTCTACTAAAATGCCAGTAGGAAGCCCTGCCAGGAAAGGCAACACATTTTGATATAGAATATCTTGTAAATATCCCTGAGCTTCTCTCCTACTAGGGGTACCTACTGTAAAATGTAAAATGGCAGGACACATACGTGGGAGAAGGCCCAAGAGTGAACAGGCTCAGGAAGGAGCAGACAGAAGACCAGTAGAGAGGATTGTTTGATCTGCTGATAAGCACAAACAACTCCCACAGTTTGTTGTACACCATCCAAACACAGGTGGCACCTTCACTACACACCATATCTCTACCCAGACCATTCCCAGCACTTAGCAGAAGGAAATGTATCATCACAACAGGATAACAATCGTCCACATGCAGCAAGGGCTCCTCTGTAACGTCTCCACCAAATTGTGACACTTCCCTGGCCTGCATTTTTGCCAGCTTTAATATCAGTCCCAATTTATGGAACCAGCTAGGATGCAATTTTATTAAAATATTTAAAAACTTTTGACTGTTACTGTACTTGACACAGTGGCCTCTAAAAGCTGTTTCTTTTCCAGTTTTTGTAATACTTCATTTTTTTCATACTGCTCACAAAAATTATTTCAAAATGAAATATCCCATAATTAAATACCCTAATGTTTGTGAGCAGTGTAGAAATCTTATGTGTTTTTTGGTTGCATTCTTATTCTAACACAGACTGAGAAACACAGTAAGTATACATTGTCATTATAGCATTGCTAAAACAATGGTACATCTACTGCAATGGTGGCCTAAGACTTTTGCACATTACTGTACACATACACACAATGCATATAGAAAAATGTGCATGCTATGGCAGACAAATCATGCAGAACTAGACTTCTAAATTGCAAACAGATCCTTATTAGATTTTGGAATTTATCCTGGAGGAAAACCAAACACGAAGAATGACGAACTAAAAAATAGGGGATATTTGGCAGCAATTTTAAACTCATAACTCTGGAGATAGGAAACTACCTAATTTGGTTCAACAACTTTCTGAACAATTTTAAACAAAATGATTTAACTTGTTTGAAAACAAATGCACACTGTAGAAGCATGTGTCTACGTTGGATCCCTTTTAGGATTAACAATCCCAGAGAATAATCTTGCACTTACCTTGCTGACATTCAAAGACGCTAGTGGAGGAGGAGTCTCAGAGCGGTCGGTAATAATTTCCACATCAGAAACGTAGGCTAAATTGACCAAGATAACGTCACTGAGATTGGGTTTACCACTGGAGGAAGCACATTCTGTATTCAGGGTTAAGGGAAAGTGGATCAGACATAATACATTTGAAATACTAATGAAGCATGGATCAAAAATATTCCCAAGCAAAATACATATTTCTTGATTTTTTAAGGGTAAGATTAAGTTAATTCACCATTTATAAGGGTATACATTTATACCCTTTTCAAAAACAGTAAAAGTGACTATAGAATAGGTACTGGTGTAAAAAGACATGTTGACTGTTGCCAAATCACTGAACTTGAAACAGATTTTACAAAATATCTTAAGTCATCTTGTTGAGTGAATGTTAAGATTGTATAGAAAATTATACAAATATAAAAATATTTTTAAAAAAGAGTTTGGAATGCAGTACAAATATGAAAGGTCAGATTTGACTTACAATCAACGATTAACTATATGGTGTAAAGAGACAGAATTCACACATACTCAACTCAACCATAAGGCACCAGCAGTAACACTGATGTTTACACCGATTCGTTTTGTTTTGTCACAGTTATATAAAAGCAGTAAGCCACGCCAGACCCTGCACAAGTCATTTTAGCATATAATAAGACAGTTAACCTATATGACGACAGCTTTTTGTGGCTTTCTGCTTTCATGTGTAGTAGTCCAGCACCATGATGTGGCATTGATTCCATAAGTGGATCAGAGCCATACCATCTGGATACGCACCCATAGCTCTAAGTATTTGTAAAGGCAGGATCTCGTGGCATGAATAAATATTTTGACCACATCCCATAATTGCTGGACTGGGCTCACGATGGGCAAACAGGCAGGCCTGCAAACAGACACCACCTGCCTGGACAGTGCCTTGTTAACAACTGGAGTTCATCACGTCCATGAGTTATGCACCACCCTACAATGAGCCTGAAACAAATGATACCATAACTCATCAGACCACACTACATGTGGGCAGTGCTCTGGGGTCCAGTTAGCAACCTCAACATTGTGTGTGTCACTGCGAGTGACATTCTGGTGGGTCATCTGCTCTCCTGTTCAGTGGAAGGGAATGACCTGACCTGTTCTAATTTGAGCTCCTGCTTTGACTTTTCATGTAATTTCTGCCATTTGTCAGCTTATACAGACAATTTTAGCCAGGTGGCACTGGTTATGATCATTAAGCACACATACTATGCACTCCTGGTATGCAGGTGACGCTGTGGATCGAAGGAATGTTAGATGTCCTCACAACTTTGGAAACAGAATGTCCCATTCATGTGGCAGACACACTTTTGAATTCTGATCATTCATGTCTCCTTACCATTAGCACACTGGCCAGTGTTCAACCTCCCTCACAAGAAACACATCACAACTTTTGTCGCTCCCAAGCCACCACCTGTGGTAATGGTACTTCATAACCAATTTACATACTGCTTTCCCATAACCTTTTGCTCTTCAATGTAAAAGCGCAACACAACATAGTAACTTAAAACAGAGCATCCAACAGATACAAAGTGAAATAACAGTCTAGGATTACTTTATCCTGCACATATAATTGTAACACGAGAACAACAAAATCCTTGCTAAATATGCCATTTCAGAACTGTTTATAATTAATTATGTATCCATATAACTAGTTAGAATAAACTTCCATTGTAGCAGCCCTCACAAACCTATTGTTTACCCTATAATTCATCACTATCAGTATTATATATCAAAAGGTCCTCCATTTACAATGTCTCATATTCTGACTGGCAAACAGAGAACTAGCAGAATATATAGAACAGGTACGAGCAGTAAATTCATTTAAACACCTTCTTATATGCTCTGCTCATTCCTATGCAGATTCTGTCATATAAACAACACACTGTCACATGGCATAAATTTAAAAAGTAAATAATTATTGAATATATGTTGCATAAAGAAAAATATCATTCAGATAAACATAGCCCTGCAGAATAGAATTTGCAAATAAAAGCAGCAAAATGTGTTACTGAATTATTCTAAACAAATGGAATGCCGTCAGATGAATTTGACATTTTCTACTGCATTATAGCCAAACAGGAGCGGAGGACAAGAGACACCTTAAAGCACAACTGTCATGTGATCACATACATCTTCACAAGGTTTTGTTTCGGTACGCTCTGCATTGCAGAAAAATCTGCTCAAAGGTTTAGGTCCACTTTCAGAAAAAAGGCAAACAGCAGTATCTAAGTAAAATTTATTCATATAGCATTTTTTACAATGGAGCATTAACTCAAAGTTGCTTTGTATTATCTATAGCAATTCCAAATTTAGCAAGCGACAGTGGAAATTCCCTGAATGTAGAAGGAAGAAATCTTAAGAAGACCAGCACTCAAAAAGGGACCCATCCTCCTTGGGTGGCCTAGATGTTATCTGTGGAAAGCTGATCTTTTGTAAAGAATGTCTCAGCTTTAAAATGGCAAAACATCAGAAATAGCAGCACAAATTTTACCGTGTTTGACCAACTGCTGTCTCCTAGCACAAAAGCTGTGTTAGCCAGGACAAGAAGCCAATCTAAAAGCACAAAACATCAATGCTTTCGTGGATTAATGCACTCAAACAACAACCTAAGATAATCACATTTCTCTCGGTTATTACACTGCTCATAAAAATTCATTTTAATCAGAATGAATGAGTTACCTTCCAGGACCACCCATGATAAACGAAAATCCACAGTAGGAACGCTATATATTTATTTAGGTATTTATACACTATTTTAGCCGTAGAACTGAGTAAGTACGCTATTGTAGTGTTTTTAACTGTTGAATAAATAAGCAACACACTGAAGTAATGGAACTTTCTCTTCACTTACTTTTCGTTACTCCATACATCACTGTCGTATCACACATGTTCCGTCCGTACCTAGCTTACAGCACGTCATTTCCTACACACTGAGTGTAAACAACAGCTATTTACTGTAAATCCTAATATTTTATCATTTATAACATTCCATTTTTGTTAGAATCAATATTTTAATACATTTTATGCATTTTGTAATTTTTTAATGTAAATGTTCCACAAAAACAATGAAAATCTACAATATAGTTTCCATTAACATTTTTAAAACCTGCGATGCACTGAGGCTGCGAAAGGTGCACTGCAAAGTGTCAAGGGACCACTGTATTTACTAATTTTAGTGAGCAGTATTTTATTGATTACTAAACCCCAAAGGATAAGATAATGAATCATATTATCCAAAAGGAATTATTTTCACATTAACCTTTTTTCTTCCCATTTAAACCCATTTTACTTATCATGTTTGTCATTTCAGCAATAAAGATCACTTATAATCAGTAGTTGAGAGAAGTTGTGTTCCTGGATAGCTACTTTGAACATTAAGCTACCAAGCTTTTTAGTTGCAAGTTTTAAAGGAAAGTGGGGAAAATGTAAAGTAATGGAAAATGATTAGTATTTAAGTTAAAATATCGAAATAAATATTATTGATACCATTTGGCAAATTGAGTTTTGTTGGAATTGAAAACTATCAGAATCTATAAAATGCAAACAATACCAAACCCTAAATGCATCTGTATTGCCCTGATCAAACCTGTGACTGTTGGTATAAAATCCTAATTAAGATGTGCAATGTAAGCCATATTTCAGCTAAGACATTTAGTCAGAGCTGTTGAGTTTTGTCATACAGTATAATTTTACCAGTCTATCAAACAAATAGTATGTAATATACATCTTCAGTAACTACCTAAAAACTTTAATAGCAGCACAACCTGCCAGAAAACTAAAAAGGCCTTTTAATTCACTTCATGGCATTCAAACCTACACCTATTCACTGTGTCCAACCCTTTAATATTACACAATTTCTATAAAAAGCAAATTCACATTATTGTAACTAACAGCATCTGATATTAAATTAATATGTACACTAACCTTTCAGTCAGTGTGTCAAAAAGCATTTTAACCCTGCAGTGGCTAATATGGCTAACAACCCATTAAATTAGTGCCTCATTCATTCGTTTAGGTTTTTGAGACTCAACAATTTAACATTGTATTTTAAAAGCACTCCGATAACCATAACATAATGTTCCAACTACTGAAGAAATCCTTAGCTATTATACCTAACAAGTAACAAACCTAGTCTGTATACAACAAATATACAGAATAGTGCCATTTGAAGCTGTATGAATTAATTATTGCGCTACGTTAATTACAGGTGGAGATCACGTTAACACAACTCACCACAACAGCTCACAACAACAACAACACAAATGCTAATGTGCAAAGATCACCTAGTTACCACGATTCAGTAAAGCACTGCTAACACAGCTAGCTAGGCTAATGTACTCCGGACCGAGGAGAGGCTAGGCTAGATAAAATGTACATGTCAAACCCACACAGGCGTTACATTTAAACAGGGCTGAATGAAGCGGATTCAGTGACTCTGGGTCTGAGCCACGCGTAATTAAACAGAGAGAATAAACCGAAGCTTCGTGCTGACGTGAGTAAATGCATTTTTGAATGAGCAGAGAACGTGCGGCTGATAAATTCGAGTACATAAACACGCCTCTGACAGAGTGCAATTCCGCTACAGAGGGCCTCACAACATCCCGATGTGTGCGCGCACAAACCCGGCAAGATCGAAGGATACTCAGAGTTAACATCTTGGTCTGATAATCGAAAGCCACGACCTCCCCTTGTAAGCGTTGGCCCAGGCAAGTGAGGCAAGAGACATGGCTCCCGACGCTGAAATACTCCCCCGGTCCAGGAGCCGCCATCTTCTCCGCCACGGAAACCCGAGCGCCCGCTTTACGTAAACGCACGCACCGGCGTGACTCCCACGAGCGAAAAAGGGGGTGCGTTGTCACGTGACTAACAGTCCAGCGTACGTCCTGTGTACTGTAATATGACAAAATATGCCTCCACGTTTGGTATCGATAGTGGCTCTGTTTAAAATGGCACACTATATATTACTCCAGTATATTATTATAGTGTATATTACCATCAGGTGTAACATGCGAGAACGATAAAGAATAGAGGCATTCGGTCTGACTGGAAGGCTGCTCAGCCTGTAAGGCCAATCCGAAGCAAAACCAAAATGATTGGCCCTGATGACACTTGTCTGTCTGAATGTAAAGTTATTAAATAGAGTCCGTATGTTTTCCCGTTCATTTCATAAAAGGAAAAGCCAACGCAAACCAAAAAATATGCTGCATTCTCGGACAACAGGTGAGGTTTTAGGTTTAGGCGACGATGTGCAAGGACTTTCCACTGAGGACTTATTTTATAATCTATTTTGTTTAAAAAAATAAATACTTTTTTTTTAAAAATTATATATATAATTTATTTTATTACTAATTTAAACTGTATTTATTTAAATAAATAAATAAATATTTATATATAAATACATAAATAAAAAAACGCAACTACTCCCAAAACGTTTGCTTAGCAACCTCTTTAGTGAAGACCTGTGGTTATAATGTTTTACTGAACTGCTAGACAAGTCATAAGTAATGTGGGGTTATAGTTAAAGGTATGCCTAGCCTTTTCAGAACTGCTTTCTGTAACTTATTTATTGAGTAGCCAGGGCTGGAACAGGAATAGGCTAAGTTTCTTGTCTGTTGTTACCCCGAGGCTACAACCATATTTCATCTTGTTGCAATTGTAGCCATTTTCTGTGAGAGAAATACACTTAATCACATTCACTTATAGTTTAAAAAGGTGCTGGTCAAATTATTCAGAAAGTTTAGTCCATATAAATATGAGAGCCTCCCTCTGCTGCGCATTTGTTTTCTGCACAGCCATGATTTAAATCTTCCATTCCACCACATCCCAAATGTGCTCAAATGCAGACTTTTCATGTTTCGAGAAATCAGTTTAAGATGATTGAGCTTTGTGATGTGGCATGTTTTCCTGTGGAAGGCAGCCATCAAAGACGTGTATGCTGTGGTCATACAGGGACGGACATGATCAGCAATAATACTCATGAAGGCTGTGGTGTTTAAACAATGCTCAGTTGGTATTAAGCTTTCGGTTGATTTTAATTACTGCCCAAACTATGGACACTGATTTTTAAAATAAACATTCCCCCACATATGGAGGTCAACACACTTTTCTGTTGTTTGGATTGTGTGATCCCTTGCCAAATAATGATGGGGATTATTTAACCTAGACTGGGATAAATAAGTATTTGTAAATAAATACTTGAAAGATACACTTCAATTGTGAGAGACAAAATATAAAAAGAAAATCCAGAAAATCACATAGTATGACTTTTAAATAATTAATTTGGATTTTATCGCATGAAATCTTTGATACAATAGAAAAAACAGAACTATTTGGTACAGAAACCTTTGTTTGCAATTACAGAGGTCAGACGTTTCCTGTAATTCTTGGCCAAGTTTGCACAAACTGCAGCAGGGATTTCATCCCACTCCGCCATACAGATCTTCTAGCAGATCTTTCAGGTCCAGTTCCCTCCAAAGATTTTGTGTGCATTAATTATTTAAAAATCATACAATATAATTTTCAGGATTTTTTTAGATACTGTCTCTCACACTTGAAGTGTACCTACAATAAAAATTACAAATGTCTTCAATTTGTGTAGGTGGGAAAACCTGCAAAATCGTTAGTGTACTTATTTTCCTCACTGTATGTGTTTTCATCAACAGAACCCAGTCTCACTAGAGTGCAGTAACTCCCTCCATCTTCAAGTCATAAGGAGACGATGCACCTCCAATAACTTACCACTAAGGACTCATTTAAAATCTATTTTGTTATTTATTTTGAATTTTATTACTAATTTAGATTTTATTATTGATTTAAATTGTATTATTTACTTAATTTTACTATTGATACAAGTTAATTATTCAATTAACATCAAGGCATCCCAAGGAGGATGGGTCCCTTTTTGAGTCTTGGTCCTCCCAAGGTTTCTTCCTTCTTTATTCAGGGAGGTTTTTTCTTTCCACTGTCATCCTAGGCTTGCTCAGTTTGGGATTGGCCTTTTAAGATAATATAATATTGTAAAGCTGCTTGAGACAATACACCACTGTAAAAAAACCGCTATATAAATAAATTTGACTTTGACCTAAATATACCTCAGTGACAGATGGATTTCATTTAAATGGAAATCATGCTTCGGTTCCAAGAATTTTTAGTGCTAATAACTGCCATATTCTTTTGTTAAAAATAGACTGCTTACAACAAAATGAATATTTAAAAATAAATGTAAAGCAATTTTAAAAATAAGCATTTGATTTTAATTCATTAAGCAAGATCATCAGAAAAAGCTTTTCGTGGATTAATGCACTCAAACAACATCCTAAGATAACCAAATTTCTTTCGGTTATTACACTGCTAATAAAAATTAATTTTAATCAAAATGAATGAGTTACCTTCCAGGACCACCCATGATAAACGAAAATCCATGAAGTAGGAACGCTATATATTTATTTAGGTATTTATACACTATTTTAGCCGTAGAACTGAGTAAGTACGCTATTGTAGT
>JAUZST010023591.1:0-31488 GCA_034779995.1 Parotocinclus haroldoi
GTCCCAAAATACGATACTGTCCTAAATATTGTGAAAAGTTAGTAGGCCTTTAAAAGCGTTGTTGGTACTTTGATCCTCTAATTATTAGAGTTGCACTTTACTAGAATATAGAGCACCTTAATAAACCCCTTCTCCGGACTGAAGTCGTGAAATTGTAGTAATTATAGATGTGTATTACTGATATATATATATATATATATATATATATATTTTTTTTTTTTTAATACATAATGGTGTTTATTCTTTACTGAATATGTTGGTTCTGCTCTCTGGGTGCGTTAACATATCTTATACATTATTCAAATGTTATATAGGCTACTTGTACTATGGTGTTTTCCTTGTATAGCTGGCTACAGTCGAATTTTAGGATAAAGCAATATTTTAACTTCTCAGGCTGAGCGGCCTATCTCCGTTCCAAGGAGATTCGGATGAAGAGACACTAAAGAACATTATAGCGATGGAATACAACTTCCCAGCACACTACTTTAACCAAACCACCTCAATGGCCAAAGACTTCATCCAGAAACTACTGGTCAAAGATCAGAGGTAAATGACTCATTGCACAGTTATGTAAAATACTGAGTACCTGTACTCCTCTTTTGGATATCTGCATGTTTGTTTGCTTTGTCATTGAATATGGCTACATTTAAAGTAAAAGTATGTGAGCCATCACATCAAAATGTATGCTTATTTAGATTTGGCTTTTTTTATGAAAATGCTGGACTTAAAATCTTCTATAAAGCTTAATCCCAGAATTTTTCTGAATAACCTTCTTTTGCCGATGAGTTGTTTGTCTATTACTTTATCTCTCCTGATTTGTTGATGTCTGTCTTGTGAAGACACTTTTCACCTAATGCACAAGATTTTGCAAAAAAAAAAAATATTTACGGGTGGGAGAGCCTTGTGAATCAAAGCTGTGCTGTCGTCACTGTATTTGAAGTATACTTCTTTATTGTTTGGCTGTCAATCTTATGGCAAAGAGCACAAAGCAACTTTCACTTCTCTGGTCAAGTGACAAGGTGAAAAAGCACATAGCCCTGAGAGGCTTCAAGATTCACATCACTCTGGATCAATCAGTTCAGATAAAGTCCAAATTGATCACTATAGCACTTTTTTCAGTACGGTACTTCATATAATGGGGATGAGGAAGAAACCTTGGGTGAAGACTCTAAAAGAGGAGATCTTCCTTGGTAACTTAGATATGTAAGAATTGCATGAAGTAAGTATTAAAATAATATGCAAATATTAAACGTATGTGAATAAATAGAATAAACAGACAATCTAAAAAGATCTGCAGTAGCCTAGCGGTTAAGGTACTGGAATCTGAACCTGATGGTCTAGGGTTCAAGTCCCACCTATGCCGAGGTGCCATAGTTAGGTCCTTAAGCGAGGCCTTTAACTGAAGATTGCTTGAATTGTAAGACTGTGTCAGTTGTCAAGTCGCTCTGGATAAGGGCGTCTGCTAAATGCCGTAAATGTGAATGTAATAAGAATATACAAAATAAAGAATAGAAGCCTGGAACCTTTAGTAGACATCGCTTGTGTACTAGTAGAAATTTGATATGCTAGTCTTTGTCCATTATATGGTTTGGAATGCAACCTGTTCTGAGTGGTTTCCATGTTTAATTATAGAAATCCAACGCTTAACGTCGAGTTACATGAACTGAAAACCTTTCACATTACGGCAATGGGATTGTGTGCATGGGATTGTGTGAGAATTCTATTAAATGCACCACCATATTTGTTTTCTCTCTAAGATAATGCCTTGTGTAACTGTTTTCTTATATTAACAGTCTACGTGTTAATAACAAATACACCGCTCACAAAATAATTTCCCCTAATTTTTGTGAGCAATGTATGAACCCCGTGTTTTCTATTCATGTTTTCCCACCTACCCCTTTTTTGCATCTTGGCACATGCAGATACAGGATGACTGCAGAAGAATGCCTGATTCATCCTTGGATCAAGGTAGAGAAGAATAGTTTAACTCGTAGTTTCTCACTCGCTACTTTTACTTAAATGCTACCTTGAATATAATTTTGCCAGGTACTTTCCGCGTTTACTGTTCCAATTTTTTTTTTTTTTTTTTTTAGCCTCTCAGTAAGATGCAAATGGCCAAGAGGAATCGCTCTTCCATCAACATGAAGAACTTTAAAATGTTTAATGCTAAGAGAAAGTGGAAGGTAGGTTGTGTTATAACCGTCAGCTAAATATTCCCACACCGCTTTGGTGATTCATTACCTCTGATATATCTGACTGTCTAACAATTTATTCTACAATGCTCACAAAAACTAGGGGATACTCTTCATAGTCCTTCTGAAATACCCCTACATTTTTGTAAGCAGTGTATTTAGACAAAATATTAATACGTAGCCTAATTGAACTCCTGTTATTCGCATTTCTGGTATTCCTATTCATGTGGTATTCATATTTGAATCCCTAACCCACTGTCTAACCCACTAACCTGCTGTAATGAATGACGAGGACAGATATAACACCTTTACTTTATACATCGCTTCCTACCTCGACCTATACTTTCCACTTTTATTTTATTCAGTGTTTAACATAGGTATTTAACCTAGCATTTTGAAGAGAGTAGTGATCTTACACAAGTGGATAGGATCTATGCACAACGAATTGATAACCTAGTATTTTGATTGCTTGTTTTGATCTGTTCAACAATGACGTACACTGTCCTGTCGCCATAATGTTCAGTCCAGTGGTGGCTGCTGGATGAGGTAGTTGACAAATTATAGCGTGGTGGTTCGAGTCAGTCATTTTTAAATTGGCACATATATGGTAGACACCCTGTTGACAGTGAGTGAAGGTAAGTGTATGTCTAATGAATTTGCAGCTGGGTGTGTGTGGTGTATTTGTGTACAAGAATGTAATTGTGTGTGCATTGTATTATTTATAGATGTCCTATAACATGGTATCAGCCTGCAATCGACTGTGCAAACTCAAGCTTACTTGCAAGGCCAGTGCTTTAGAAAAACAAAATTTGGTAAGATCAAATAATCAAGACATCAAATAAAGCAGTAGTTATTAATACATTAGTATATTCACTTTTTCTTTACTGTTTTCACGTCTTTGACTTTTTCTTTACTGACAGAGAGACTGTGAGAGTGACCAGGAGGACACCGAGACAAAAACAGCCTCTCTGTTGCGTCGTCGTCTCAGCAATAGTTCATAGAGCCGTCCGTCTGTCAGGGAGTGATGTGCGACTAACACGCTCCTCCATCATCTGCGGACCATAAAATAAAGCTGGTAAACACCATTGTTTTTTTTTTTTTTGTAAATACGCTTTTAAGGAGCTTGCCAAACCAAAGAAAATTCCTCCGCAGTTTTGTCCTAAAGCCCTTATTGTTTGTAATTTCCTCTGCATTGGATGTGTATGTAGCTCTAGCAGGAAACATGACTTCAGATAATTACATAATTTTCAGAAAAAACATATATGCAAGCTTAGTAACACACCGCTACCTCGAAAATATAGTACTAAAAGAATATTGCTTTAGTTGTGCCGTAGTCAGGCTGAAGCTTTTGTGTTCCAGTGTTCCCTTATTTATATTTCTGCTTAAATACAATGTAGAACATCAGACGTTGCAGTCCTAAAAGATAAAGAGAAACAAATTATTAATTTGTAATAAAAAACAAAATATTATACCTGGTCATTTATGATATTTATTAACTGAGGAAAATTACCCAGTATTGCATATCTGTGAGTGGTAAAAGAGAAAACCAATTAGTTTGAAAGTGAAATTAGAATCAGGCCAATTGTAGTACGACCAAATGATCAGATGTGAATGGGTGTCATGTTGTATTTAATGAAATGGGCAGTACGGTGGCTCGGTGAGTAGCACAGCTGCCTCACAGCAAGAAGGTCCCAAGTTCAATTCCAGGGTGGGATTGGGTCCTTTCCTGGGTCCTTTCTGTGTGGAACCTGCATGTCCTCCCTGTTTCTGCATGGGTTTACTCCGGGTATTCAGATTTCCTCCCACAGTCCAAAGAAATGCGCATTAGGTTAATTGATTACTCTAAATTGGCATTAAGTTATGCGCATGTGTGTTGTTTTCTGATGAACTTGTGTATGGATATAACCTTGTGTATGTCGCTGAGATGCCGATAGCGATGTTAAACAAGCCCAACAAACAACCAGCATGTTTGTGGAAATGTATTATGGCATGAACACAAAAGGTTTCTGATGAAAATGAGTTCTCAGGCCAGGAAATATTTAAAAAATACAATCTGTAAACAGTTTTCCATAGTCAGTCATTACATTCAAGACTGTTCTAACCCCTTCCCCCATCCATGAGTAGTCTACCAACAAAAATCACCCCGAAAAACTCACAACGGTAATTTTTGGAAACCATATATATTTATAAACTATATATTTTTTGTAACTATGGAACAATGAATTGTACTGGCAGAATTATAAAGGAAAATGTCAGGAAGTCTGTCTATGAACTGAATCACTAGAGAACATGGGTCATCACGCAAGGCCCTAAGTCATAGAACTGTAACAAAATTAATATACATTTATTCGCATTTCCTAGGCAAATTCCTAACCTTAATGTAGTAGAAATGTTGTGAAAGGATCCAAAAGTGAGCAGATCGAGGAACCAAGCCAGCAGTTGAAGCTCCTCTGCTTAAAGGAAAGGTCAAATATGGTCAAAACTTAATGAAAACTTTAGTTGTAGACCACCAAATTCTGGAAGTGAATGCTCCCGTACCGTTTACACTTACGGATATTTAATATTGGATCATTTTCCTATGCTTTTGTTGAATTTGTTTGATTTCCTTTTCCTGGTATACATTTATGTGAAAGTCTGATGCTTTGATCACTTTTTATTGCAGAAATATAGGTAAATAAAAAAGGTTCCAGCACCAGTGTACATTCCGTTTTAAGTGACTTCATAACTCTTGGAAGTCCTCCGTCTAAACATGACTGGTGATTGTTGAAAAGAAATACACTGCAATGCTGAAAAGCTTGTACTTGTGAACAACAAGAATTACACTTAGAATAACTTTGTATGATACATTCTTTGTTTCACATGGTTGTTTATCTTTAATGTGAGACCAGATATTCTCTAGAAGGGTATAGGGATTCAAATCTGTACTGTGACCATGCCAAAACATGATCCATTTTCCACCCATTTGTTGATGGGACCATTAAAAGCTTAATTTTAAGTTTGGCCTTAGTAAGAGAGATGCAGGACTAGTAATGGATCAGGTTCAGCATATTTTCACAGCACGCGCTAAGCCTTCTTGTATCATCATCTTTTTGTCTATATATGGACATTCTGCCTTGCATAATGCTTACAAGTTTCAGCACTTGTCGTGATGGAGGCTGAACCTTAGCAACGTACAAGGGTTTGGGTTCTTTGAGTCACGCACAAAGCTGACCACAGGAAGAGTTTTTACAATATTTCCCTTTATTGTCATATATTTCCACGATAACATTTTTTACCAAGAATTTTCAGCGATATTGCTATTCTTTATAGAACGTAGAACATTTTTAAAGTGGGATTAATATATGCTTATGTTGATGCAGGTGATGCTGGAAGGAAGATGCACACTTCCTTCCAGGTTCTGATTTAAGGGTGATGGCATTTTATTGAGAGTACTGGATAACAGGGTTGGAATTAGACTGGTTATAAACAATCCAGAAGTATCTAGGCACTTGAAAGTTTCGAAGCATTTAGCTGGGAGAGATTAAATAATTCTATGAACTTTTAACATTTGCATCAGAACGTTTTCCAGGAAAGGGAGGGTTCATTGGCTGTGTGCCTTAATTGATGCAAGAAATGACCTTATATATTCAAATATATTCCTGACCTCTGTACTCTACAGTAATCACACCCAATGTTTATAGACTTGAATTACGCTCACAATTTCTCAATGCAAGTTCCAGCTGGGAGAGCACACAGAACAAACTGTGTTTGTTACATTCTTCTAAGTTTGGAAGGACTGCAGCACCTAGTCATTTTGGTACTTCCAATAACTGCTTCAATCCACTATGTTGCTCTTCATGATATTTTGCTCCACAGCTGTGAAGAGGCTAATGAAATAGCGTAGCTTTAATGGTGCAACAGTATGAAAGGTACTGTGAGAATTCTGTGCAATCCACACTTTATGCGTATATACATCAGATTTTTAATAGGAATCAAATGTAATTTAACTACGTTACACTGCATTATCAATACAAAAATTCCAATGGTTGAGGGAAATATATAACATTTTAAACAGAGGACTGATCTGATTAGATATAGAAATGCTTTTCACCTTGTGTTTTAGAGTATACTGCCCTACTAACTCGCCTACAAGACGTAAACATTAAGTAACATGTAACAACAAACTTGTGCTTGTCAAAAAAATGGAAAGTAATCTGTCAATATATATGGGTTTACATCTTATCCCTGCTGAGCTAGCACTTGCTAAAAGAATGGCTAAAGTTGGTTTTGCACATGTATGCACATAATTGTTGACATTCAAATGGGCAAGTTGATCGAATCTCAATATCAGTAGATTATGAATGGCCTTTAATCGTTAGTTAATTGTGAAATCAGTTTTTACATGCATGTATGTTGCCGCAATCAATCTGACAGCATTTTACAGCTGTTGTAGCAACTGTGTAACTAGAAAAAGCATTCAGATAAAAACAGTGGGTAACTGAGACACAATTAATTCATAGCCAGATTGATGGAGCTGCATATACTGTACTTTGACTGTTTGGAAAAATGTTTATGTCACTGTATAGATTAGCTATTTGTGGGACTTTGTGGGATCATCATTTAGTAGAAAAAGTCTTCCAGTTTGAAATGTACCCAGTGCGTTATACACTGCTCAGAAAAATTAGGGGATATTTTATTCATTTTCGTGAACACTTTTATTTTTGTACAGTTGATTGTATTGTTTTCATATAATGTATTTTACTGACTGTATAACGATTGGTATTGTTACTATACGTCTTGCTCATCTCATTGTCAAGACAAGTTTTAATTAAATAAAAAACTGTAAAGTAATGTAGTCAATATAAAGTTTATTTTTTAAAAGTATAGAAACGAAACTGTAATTTAAGGCAGTTCCAATTTGATAGTTTCCATATGCATTTCATAATAAGTTTCCTTATCATTACTGAGTGTTGAACAATCTGTGTTTTGCTTTTATATATTCTGCTCTTTCATATACAATTGGGGATACATTATGATACATGCTTGTATATTTTTCCTTAGACTTTCCATAGACTGTTTATTGATTTTTTTATCAGCATCAGACAGTTGTGTTGTATCTTGCTTATACTGTTTGACAATTTGTGATGTTAATAAAATTGTTGTTGTCTTAATGTCGATTGTACCAGAATCGAACACATTCACAGACGTGTTGATCTCAGTCTATTTTTCCATCTGCTTTTCATGGGTAAAAGGGTCAAACCAGACTTGTCTTTCTACAGCCACAGATTCCAGTTGCTCTTGAGGGTTCCCAAGCCAACTTTGAGTCATAATCCCTCCAGTATGTCCAGTATGTGGGTGTGTTGGGGTCCCCTTTCAGTGGGACATGCCTGAGACAGCTCTGTCCAGAGGAGATCCAGAGACCACCTCATCTGACTCCTTACAATCTGAATTCACAAACTTCTCACCCCATCAAGACTAAGCCCCTGAATTCCTGTACTAGGAGCAGCCTTTATCCCCAGTCGCCTCGCTTCCCCCGAAATCCCTGGTTTGATTCTCCGCTGGTGTGGAGTATACATGTCCTCCCCGTGTTTTTGTGGGTTTTCTCTGGGTATTCCAGTTCCCTCCCATGTTCCAAAGCCATGCATTTTTAAAAACTGGTTACTCTATATTGGCCCAGGGTGAATGCGTCTGGCTAGTATCAATGTGACTTTCCTCCTATCGAGAATAACCATGCTCATGTAATGTTAAATAAAAAAATTAACATAATGTTGACTACTTGGTGGTAAGCATGTGTTGCATCACAACTAAAAAGTATGTGAGGACTAATTTTTCCAGGTAAATTTAAATAATTACATTTTTGGAAGTAAACATGTTTCAATAACAAAACATAATAACAGAATGTATCAGTAAACAACATGAAAAGGACTCAAGAAGATGGAAGGAAATAACGGCTGCCAATTCCTTATGTAATAAGAAGAATATGGCTTTCATACCTACTGCGGACCTCGGTGGGTTTAAGCATCTCGTTAATATTGCACATGGCAATTTAAATTGTTTTTAATGGACTTGTATTTTATATTACATGGCCTTTTTCTTAAGACCTTTTCCTTTCAAGCTATATGTGCTATGATGTGTGGCCGAAATATTCAATAAATAATCATAAATAGTTCATCGGTATGTTTCCTTTTCGTGTGATTTTAATCAAAAATATGCACTCTTTTGTTAGAATAAAACGTTACAGCATTAACAGTTGAACATATTTACAGTACAAACCTTATCAGTGAAGTCTGAGTTGAGGGCAAAACAACAAAATGATCGTACAGTAATTGAGGTAAAAATTTTAATTTAATCATGATACTGATTTGAGGCCGTATCCCCCAGCACTAGTGCCCATACAAATGCAATCTGTGGAAATGGTGTAACCAAGGTGGTATCCTAATTTAATTGACATGTTTCAGTTCTCTAGCAAGTGGGTAAGTACATGACAAACTTGGACTCTGCGGGAAGCCAGATTGAGGAAGTAGATTAAATTATCCTCAGACCAGAGCAGATTTTCCCATGAAGTAATTAATGAACACATGAAAAACTGCTGGTACATTATCTAACCCAAAAGGCATGACAAGGTACTCATAGTGCCCAATGTTGGCCATCTTCCATTCATTCCCCTCCATATGTTCTTAAGGTTGAAGGCATCAGGGCAGTCATGAGATATGGAATACTATATTCCAAATTGAGCTTTATGTTCTTTTCTGTCCTGGTTTAAATTAATGAGTGAGCTTACCACATGTGATCCTAAAATTGATTAAGCGGGTATAGAAAATGAGTGGCAGTCCTACAGTAATAAAAATAAATACATCTCAGAATTTATCTGAAAGGCAATGCAGAACCACATGCTGCACACATTACAAAGGCATTGTTGTAAAAGAAGAGTACAGATACTGGAGTGGTCTGTGTGTAGTGCAACCTGTCCGCCAATGTGTGGAGAATTTTGAAACCAAAAAAAAAGCAACACGACAACCCAGTACTTTTGTATACCTGCAACCTTTGCAAGACATGTTTGCAAGAAGAATGGGACACAATGTCACAACAGAAACATTTTATGGCTTAATATCCTTGATAAAAATGCCTTTTAAGTAAAAAAAAAATGTTATGCACTTTACCATTTCAGCTTAGTATGTGTTTCAAGATAGAAATGCAGGAATGCATGTACAGTACAGGGCAAAAATCATAGGCCACCATGCGTATAACGTATAGTCACTAAATAATACTCTTTTGCACTGATCTTCATTCATCCAGTCTTTGAAATATATCTTAGCCTTTTCACCCCTTTCACCTTTCAGAAAAAGTGGTTTCTTGGCTGCTACCCCTGCATTCCTGATCAAGCTATTTTCTGGCCTCTTTTTCTAAGGCAAACAAAAAATGCTGACTTTTGGGGATGTATACTAATAAAGAGACTAAAATATATGTTTATGTCCATATATGGTTATTCTACCATTGTTTGAACAATTATATACATATAATTTAATTGTGGCCTAAGACTTTTGACAGTGTGTATATCAACAATGAAGTTGACCAAACCAAACATGAAATATCCCAGGTTCATACCCCACAATAAATAAAAATCAAAGTAAATGTAAGAAACACTGTTTTATTTTACATTGTGTTTCCCATACTGTCCAAACTTTTTTTGTTTTGGTTTTACTAGTCCCCTCTCCCTTAGACAGAATCAGTCATGTCTGCATGAAGGAAAAGAAAAAACCCCGAGTCCCCGAGGTGATGGGACACTGTATTAAACTGGTGTCCAAACTGTGTACTGGTTTGTACTCTATGTATAAACAGTAATTCTATGCATCATTGAAGTGCACTGCTGGCAAACAGTGTTGGTAAAAAGGCGTAAATGAGTGACTACAATTTCTGAATAAGTGCTTTTGTAATGTACATATATTCACACTAAACACTGGCATTTAGATCAGGGAGCATGTCAGGGAATTCATCAATAAGAAATGAGTTCTTTTCAGGAAAGTACAAAGCGTTCATTCTAAATTGGCAAGTTGAATAGTGGTAAAAATTGATCAATGTCATATGTAATAACACAGCTTATTATAGTTTGTGAAATGACCAGTGTCACCCAACCTTCCCTTCAGCTTTTCTTCAAAGTAATACAAACTTGAGTAGAGGGAACGGGTTCCTGCTACAGGGCTTCCATTTAATACATGGGCGGGTGTTGCCAGATTGTGTGATTTTCAACGTTTGCTCGTTTTCTCAGTCTTTCCCCACCCTCTCTGCTTCTCTGCATCAGAAGTAGTTATATATATATATTTATCATTTATATAATTTTAATTATTATATTATAAAACAACACAGTGTTCCTCATATTTATATTTACTTTGATTTCATTACAAAGTGTACGAACCAAACATAGTTCTTGTTTCGTCGGGTCAAACTACATATAATTTCTAATGTTAATGTGCTGCGTTTTAATCATACACATTTTAAAGCAATTTAAGGCTAGTAATGAGGTTAAAAAAAACAACTAAATAATAACCTGATTTCAAACTAGCAATGTTATCAGTTGATCGTAATCATGAATTGGTACAAAAGCAGCATCCAGGAAAGAGTTTGAGAGTCTTTGGACAAAGGATATCGAGTTTGTCAATAAATGAAGAAAATGCTAGAATTGCTTAATAACAATGTTTGTTAACGAAATGTTGGAATGGACTTTATTGTTAATATTGCGTTGTCTTGTTGAAAAATACATGAAATAGAATTGGACGATATAATGTAATTTGTGACCATGTCTATTGTAAAAGTGTTACACAAATAAAATTATATTGGATTGAATTGTAACTTGCTCATTGCTCTTGCCATTATTAACCCCGTGTTTGTTGACTGGGTAGTATGTGTGTACAGAGTATAACGGTAATTGTTCTTAAACTTTCTGTACTTAAAACCGGTTGTCCTGATTGTTGTCTATGATGCGGGAATTATGGCACCACCTGTGCTGTGTGCAGCACAACTGCGTCTCGTGGGGATACGTTATAATGAAAGCAGGATTCGAATCCAATCTGGCAACCCGAATGGCCACGGCTCTCGCGTGTGGTGCTCAAACGGTGTGGCCGCTGTAGACCAAACATACTAAGGCGGTCCACCTGTACAGCTGCAGCTTGTGGGCGGACAACATAAACGAAGCCTTCCTTTCTTTCTTTTTTTTGCTGCATTTTTGCTGTTAGTAAGTACTTTTGAGACTTCCCGGAGAACTTGTTGAAACGAGAGCGGCTTTCTTTAGTCAGAGCGGAGCGGCGAGTTCAGACAGAGACCACCGAGAAGGATTTTAGCTTTACGGTGCTGCAGGATCTCTCACAGGTAACGTTAAGCGCATTTAGCACTGATTCTTCGCTGTCTGTCGATTAAGGAGGAAAATGTCCAAAGTAACGATACTCAGTTATTCATATTGGGTTATTTTATTGGACTTTGGGAAAACTGTGCCTCTAAAACGAGGCCAACCCGACCGTTATTCCAAGTGTTGGCGGACTTGTTAAGGGGAATAAACAAAACAAAATCCTAAAGGAGAAATTCGGAAGCGTTCAATTGGATTTCTAGGTAGAAGTGATTCACCCTTCACTTCTCGGACCTAGTTAACTTCAGTAGGGCAGGGCTGTGCAGTGATAAGATATAAATGTCGAGATATTTCACAAGTATAAGTTCATCAGTGTGCTGCCCATTCCTTATTACAGGTTCACTGGGCTCACTGGGCGTTTGAGTCTTTGAGTGTCTGGACAACTAATTGTAGTTCAAATGGTGAGTTCAAATATCAGCTCCCCCCAGCTGCCACTGTTGTTGGACCATTGAGCTCACTCAGCAAATCAATTACTGTCTCAGTTCATCTTTGTTTCTTCAGGATGCCACTTCAGCTTTGGCAGTTTTTGAAAAAGTCATTGTCAATTTCTAGCCAAATTCTTGACTTCTAATCCATGGGGACACTTTTTTACATTTACAGCATTTAGCAGAATCCCTTATCCAGAGCGACTTACAATTAATACAGTCTTACAAGCCAAGCAGTTGTGGGTTAAGGGCCTTGCTCAGGGACCCAACAGTGGCAGAGGTGGGATTTGATCCCTGGACCTTCTGGTTCATAGTCCAGCTGCCGAATACTTTTATAACATTCAGGCAACGATGGTCACGTTGATAAGTTCAACAAATTTTATGACACCAGTACATAGACCCTGGCAGTTACAGTAATGGCCGTCTGATTATATGCACAGCACTCCTTAAACTAGCAGTGTTAGTTTGCAGTCAATGTGCTTTTGAGCTTTTTGACTGTTGATTATATTATATATATTATATTATATTATTATTGTATTATATCGTCTTAGTACATTGCATGTTTCATTATGAAACGATTCATTCATTCATTAGGACAAATTCAATTTCAAAATGAAATATCCCTTAATTTTTGTGAGCGGTGCAGTCACTGATGGCCTTTTGTACAGCTTTCTCTTGATTTCATGAATTGTTTGTAGTGACACATCCCTGGCAGCCAGTCCGTGAAGACAGCAGGTGAATCGGCAGTTTCAAATGTAATAAGAATTCTTACCTACATTTCAAGCACAGGGTTCATAATTTAGTCACATCATCACAAAATCACTTGACTATTAATTTAGAATGCTAGTAATGTAACTTGGGTGCACCCCTAGTCTCTGATGTGAATAGCCTGTGAGGGAGCCTGTGGTGAGACAAGGCAGGAACAATCCTTGGCAATTCATCGTGTAATGGGAAACCAAAGTATTCGAAGTAAAACCATATGGGTACAAGGTCGTAATCTTGTGAGGTATACACCTGAATTGAACTGCTCCAGGAAATCATCGAGCTGAGTTTAACGGTTTCGGGAGACCAAACATCTGAACTGTCTTGCAGAGAAAACGTACTGAACTATTTTGTGCCAGGAGACCAGACACAACTGTGAAATTGCCAACTGAAACCACCTCACCAGGAGTGCAACACTAGTTTCCTGGCACTGTTGAGTTCAGGGTGTGTGATTTCTCAGTGCTGAAAGTCAACATGTAGGGTTTTCTGACACTGAAGGTCCAGATGGTTTCAAAAAAATCCAGGTTTATGATTTCCTGGCACCCCGAAAGTCCAGATGTATGATTTCCATTTACAGTGGAATCCGGTTAATTGGACCAGCCGCTTATTCGGACCGAATCCTAAAGTACCAAAACAAATCCTGTTATATACGTCTAATTTTATTCACTTATTTGGACCAAAATTCTGTTTAATCGGACCCAAGAACGTGAGAGAAAATAAGAAAAAGAAGCCACAAGTCACAACTTCCAGAGCGGATGCAAAGCGGCTCAGCGAGATATGGGAGGATTTTTGGGCTCAAAGGTCAGGAAACCTGAAAAGTTGTGTTGACAAGAGCAAAACCAGCGGGGAGGTGAACTGTTTTGTTGTTGTGAATTTGTTCAAGTGCAGTCCATCAAGAGAAGGTGTCAGATCACACTGGATAAGTTCTTCAAACGTTGACTGGAATTTAGTAAGAACTTGTTTTTTACAGTATTATGCTTCACATGAGTATCTATACTTTGTTTTGTAGATTGTTTTGAAAAACTTGTTTGCAAATTTATTTTTCAAAGAACAGATGTTGGTAAGCAACAGTAGTTCTTGTTTGTACGTTCACTATAGGTGTAAATCCACAATAAAGGTTTAATAAACATTTAATATGGTACATAAATTATAGCACGTCCCGTCTTGTAGCATAGGGCATGTTGGTTTAATCGGACCAGCCGGTTATTAGGACCAAAACGATCACATTCCGATGTGGTCCCATTAACTGGATTCGACTGTATATAAATGAAGTGTCAGTGTTTGTTACTCTTATGCATTTAAAAGCACTTTATGATGCGTTTTCCTTACATGTACCTTGAAGTGTACTGCACATACCAGCAGAAAGTCCAAGGGACAGACATTGCTTTTATGAACCTAACACAACATTTTATTAGTATATATGCGGTTCAAATGTAAACCTGAACCACGAATAACCGAGATATTACATCCCTGAGGCTCAGTTAACTGTGTAGTTGTTTAGTTATGTACACTTTATTGTAGAGCTGAAAGACAAAACCAAACACAACCGGGACCTATAACCTGGTGCAAAAAGGCAAACTTGTGTTAAATTTGGGGATATATCTTGCACTATGTAGAAACATATATTTGAAACACAGTTCACCTTGCCCGAGGTTAAGCACTCTGCTGCTGAGACTCCTCTGGTTCATGTGCTGATTTTGACCCACCTTACTAGATGGCTTTTATAACCTCTGATTTTTTCAGATCATTGGGGCCTAGGTCTGTAGTTCTCCAGACCAGGGGTGCACCTACATGACAGTATCTCAGCTTATGCCATTGCGGGTTCAGTCAGTGGTTTAGATTGGTGCCTCAATAGCACCATTTGAGCAGAGACATCTTTCTGCCTTTTATCCAGCTATACATCTTTATTATTCCAGACTCATCTTTGTGTTTCCACCAGGTCTGAATGAATCACTGTGCCTGATCTTTCAAAGTCAGGGATTTTATTTTATTTTTATTATTAAAATAGATTTGGTTGTTCATTGTGGCTGAAAAATGTATAGTTTGATGATGACTCCTATTTGTGGTGTAAACTATGAGTGATACAATATGCATTGCAGATGATCTAGCCTATAAATGGAATGACTAATATGCTAACCAGTGAACCTTTGATCGCTTGTTTAATCTTTTCCTTTTAACTGCTTCTGTGTTGTTGGAAAGACAGTGTTACCTTGGGCTTCAATATGCAGATGATTTCACTATCCTAGTTCGTCATCAGTGTTTTTATTAGTGTATATAATGTGTTGCAATGATGCAATAGCGTAATTAACACACAAAAGTGTTTTAATATACTGCAAGGCAGTCTGTAATTACGATATAATGGCAATGTGATATCTTGTTTAGTTGTACTTTGTACATGTGTCAAAAGGCAAGAAAGGCCATGGCACCAGAGTAATACAGAATAATATAACTGCGGTATGATATTGTGTTTGTATAATATAATGTTGTGCTGCCCTACTTTATGGCCATTTGGAAGAACGTGGACTCATACGCTCTTACTTGGTTAAGCTTCCTCGGTGTGTGTCTCTGTCTTTGTGGAGTGGATGAATGAGTGATTAAAGCATTGGAAACATAAGGCTTAGCAAGGAGCCTGAGAAAAGTAGAAAAAGTGTGTTTGCGCATAAGCAGAAGGAGAGAGACATGCATTGTGTTTGGGCCAGTAAACCAGTACACTCCTGTTACCTGAGACCATTGTGCAAGACTGATGGATTTTACGCCCAAAGAGTACCCTTTATAATAAAGATCTAATGGGGAAAGAGAAACGGAGAAGAACTGAGCTTAGTGGATTGGACCCAGTAAAACTAGAGTCAGACAGCTCAGTATAATAAAATGTCATGTTTGTGTCTAGTAAACACCATGGAGCGATATTGTGTACATTTTTCATGCGTTTCACTTGCTCTATCTGCATTTCATTCATGAGGCCGACCATTTTTTACATTTATTTATGTTATTATCAGAATAATACAGCTGGCTCATGGCAGAAGCGATTAGTGTGGTCGCTGTTCTGCTCCAGATATCTTCAGTTTGATCACGGTGGCCGACCACAGAATTTGCATGTCCGTCCCATGTCCATGTGGGTTCACTTTACTCTACTCCGGTTTCCTCACACATTCCAAAGACATGCTATTCTAAAGAATGTCTTATTAGTGTTGATATAATCTGATCCTGTCATTAATTGCCATTGATGCTGATGCGGCATAATAATATAATATAATGCCATGTAATCAGCTGTTCCAGTTGAGGTGAGGTGAACACAGAAACAAAGACAATAAAGACCTGAACTGTGACCCAGGGTCAGGGGAATACCCCCTTTTGGGCAGACCTATAACATAACATGGGACCACTTGTTCTCTAGACAGTTTCATGTATTTGGGTTCTGGCCTAACAGTCTCCATTTCATAGTCTTTGTTATTGTTTTGTTTCAAAAGGTATTGATGCTACTGCCATGCTACTGGAAAGAAAATGGATTATTTGACTTATTAAAAAAAAGTAAATAATACTCATTATACTACTGCCATTTTAATAATAATAATAATAATAAACATACATGCAAATAAATAGATAAAGAAATACATACTGGATTAATACATGTAGACAGCAAAACGACCTTTCACAACGGCTCAACACTTTTAAGAATTTTCTTCATTAAAGGTACATACGGTTATTTCATGAGACAGCGGTAACCAAGTGAGCGGAAACAGCAATGACAGTGATGTAGAAATCCATGTGAAAGGTTTATTGACAGTAGGAGGGAAACTTTTAGCAAAAAAAGACAATAAAATATGTACAACTTTCAGCCAGTTGTAATGCATTCCTTATTGTCCAACAAACAGAGCAAAGAATAGGACTATTAATGTAAAAAATAAAACATTCTTCATAGTTTTCTCAAAACAAGCTTCACCAACACGGTTTGTAGCTATTGCTATTAAGTAACAAAGAAGCTTTCAGTATGTAAATCATCAGCACCAAATTGTTGTGTTCTTCAGTCTTACAATTTTCTAATAATATTGCAATTCATTAGAGTACTTCATCAAAGGCCAATAACTTAAACCTATCTGAGAACCTCTCATCAAAATCGGTGTAATGCTGTAGGTTTTGATTTCAGAAATCAAATGTCATCAAGTCATCTGTCAATGAATAATGAACATCTGTAAACGATCAAATGTTGTTTTCAGTCAGTACTGTCACTTGTTTAGGCTAAATCATGATCAGAAAAGAATCCTGTAGTGGCATTTTGGACTCTACTGGGGTTCATCTTGGGCCCTCCTCCTCAATAAATAAGAAAGGACAAGAGAGAGAGAGAGTGAGTCAGAGAGATACAAAAGAGGGACGGGGGAGGGTGTGTTGATTGCCTCTGAATGAGTGACAGCACAGGAGGTGGCTAGTGGATAGACAGATTAGCAGAGGTAAAGGAAACAAAAACACAACACAGACCAAGATGGTCAGGGGCAGGAAGGTGAGTGGATAGTTCCCCTAGACATTTTCTCTCTTTTCTTGTTTGAAGAAAAACTTACACGTCCTTGGCACAGGTGTACTTACAGAGCACATACAAAAAATGATCATACCCATTTAACAGCAGCTATAAGTAATCAAACTTAAATTAAAAACTAGTAACTAAATTAATAACAGGGTTGGAAAAGTGATCATTATCCCTAATTCAGTACTTCATAGTATTACCTCTTAGAGCCAGCAGTCTGGATGGATATTTCTCTGTCGCATCTTAATTGGGGAACATTTGGCTATCATTGAATTAAAATCACTAAAACTTATTTCAGGTAAGGGACTGCTAGAAAGGTTATACCTGAGCATTACTGCGCTGTAAGCACTACTGCTTACAATGGGCTGATCACTTATCCAAACCAGGCGTTTTCCGAATGAAATTTTATTGATCGAGTTGAATTTTCTAAATGTTATGTTCAATTTGATTTTCAGGGTTATAACGTGGAAACAGAGCTGGAAAAGTTTGACAGGGCATGGCGCTTCTCTGCAAGATATAAGATGGCTGTCTTTGTATCTCTGAAGGAGTCTAAGGGTTTTAGCATGAAATTCTAGGCACGTGGGAACATGTTTTAAGCAGGGTGGCTGCCAACTGTAAAAAAGCAATTGTAAATCTTAATGCCCATACTGGTAGCACTTTACAGATCGCTACTAAGCAGGTAATGATATGGTAATATCACAGAACCACGTTGTATTTACCCATTAAATTGAAATGAAATGTCATTTTACTAGCTGTAAATTTACTATCAGATTTTTTGGTGCATGTAGGTGAGTTCATACTGACTGTTACATGTGCTTTTGTATCTGATGTACTACAACAGGTGTGTATCTTGCACGGTAATATATGAGTTAAGTAGGTTAATTACTTTAATAATAATGATAATAACTTTATCGTACCATGGATGTACATGCAACTGAACATTGTCCTGCACATGCTCATAATTGATCATTATCCCAGTGACATCCCAGTGTCTTTTTAAATGAACATACCATTAAGTGGATGCGATGTAGTGTAATGTTTGCAAAAATATATGATTTCTTGTAATTACGTATTTAGAATCGATTGTTAACTGAAGACTGCAATGCTTTATTTGTTTCAGCCATTGATTTTTGAGTTGCAAAGGTACAGTGTCCTAAACATTATTTGCCCCGTTTGAAACTGAGCAATACATACGCTTTACACTGAATGTCATCAAATCGTTAACCAAGACCTGATGATTTGTATAAAAGAGAACTGAGTGAAAAAACCCTAATTGTTGTGTTCATTAGTGTCACTGTATATCTGAGCAAATGCATTCCAATCACAGTTGCCAGTTCCAGAATTTCTTCCCCATGTTATGTGTGAATATAAAAAAGTAAAACAAGTTGTGTACACCAAACAATTGAAAACAAAAAGGTGTTTCAAGTCTCAACGTTATGGTGATTTGTTCTTCTACAGTGCAGTGTGCACAATCTGTACAAAACACACAGTCATGTGTTTGCAGTTGATCCAAATATATGACACAGCTGCAGGCATCACTGCATGAAGTTGCTGGTCTCTTTGGTGTTTTTTTCCCCCTGTTGTGTAAGCAGCACTAGGGATTGTCTCAGTAATAATCTTTTTATCTGCTGCTTAATGATCATAGTATGAAAAAAGCATTGAATTATATCCATTGCTTATATCTGTAATTAGATTTTTATCCACTTCATTACTGTAGTGTTGTGGTCATAAATAGTCTGGAAAATATTCAATTACAAAAATTCCAACGAGTCAATCAACGAGTGTGTTTACATGCGCTTAATAATCTAATAACTGCAAAAAATCAGATCTAGTCAGCAGTCCGGCCGAGTATCCATGCACTTGAGTGATCAGATAAAAGGAAACCCTCGTTTACATAAAACTATCCGATTTATGCTTTTCCACAAGCCAGTAATCTCACAGAAAACTTCAACTTCAATAATCAAATTTGTTCTTTTCGTGAGTATATATTGCATGTCAGAGTCTTTGTCTGCAGAAAATCATCATCGGGTTGTTAAGGGCATGTATACAAACTCACTGAGTATCAATTCAGTGCTAATGTGAATGTACTGCCTTCAAATATAGTAACACAGTATTTCTGTGTTGTCTTAAGAGACATTTGTCAAACCAGACTGCTATCGTCATACTTCTGAGAGGTGAGAGAAATGGTAAATAAATGTGACCTTGGTAAAAAAATGCAAACTAGGTATCACAAATATGCTGCCTTGCCCACAGTCATACACAGTAATATTTTGTTGGACCGCCTTTAGCTTTGATTACGGTACACATTTGCTGTGGCATCGTTTTCACAAGCTTCTGCAATGTCACAACATTTATTTCAGAGTTGATTGAATTCTTCCCCATGATCTAATATTGACGATGGGAGATTTGAACAACTTCGTAAAGTCGTCTTGAGCACATTGAGTTAGTCAGCGGACCTGATCAACTGCGGTATTAAATATGATCCACCACCACAATAGTGGCATATGTGTGCTGGTCCTTGTGGTGGTTGGGGTGGGGGCGAGGGGGCTTGTGGTTGGGGGGGTATGGAGGGGTGGCAGGCTGGTCGTTAGTGAACAGAGTAAAGGGGACAAATACAGGATGTAGAGAAACCAGTTGACTACAATCTGTAACTGTAGAACTATATGTAGGAAAAAAAAAATATATATATACACTGCTTACAAACATTATGGAATATTTAATTTGGATATATCCCCTAATTATTGTGAGCAGTGTGAACAATTTGACAATTTTTCATATCACGGCTTGTTGTAGAAAAAGTCTTTTTGGATTTGATTTGATTTGGTTTAGATGCATTCAGAGTGCATAAGTGCTGTTCATGGCTGTGGGTACTGCACTTTAAAAGAAAGCCTTTGTTGATAAGATATGCACTTGCCTTTGTTGTGAATGCTAATACGGTTTCTAAGGTGACCACTGTATATCAAGACATGAATAAAACTCGTACATCCTTATGATGGACTGCACCTGCAGGGTTTGCCAACCCACAACACGCACATGTACACGTATACACACAACCCATGTTCTCTCTTACTTAACGTGCACATAATCACAGCCATTGTCTGAAGTGTTTGCGCTTTGGGATAGGGACAATGACGCAAAGGTTACATCAGAATTATGAATGAATGCTTATTAATTCAGGGAGGACAGCAGGAATAAAACAGGAAAAAGAAGTGAATAATGTTTTGACCCCAACCATTCAGCTTTATTAAGCATTAAGCTATGTGTGAATGCAGTTTCTTTTTTTACACATACTAGCATGATGTGTTACTGAAGTTTCTTTTGTTTGAATTCTTTTTCTGCCGTACTGTGCTGTCTTGTATGCTTATCATGTTTTGACATATAGACACAAGACATGTTGCAGAAACCATTTCCTCCCCAGTTTGGCAAAAGGTAGAATAGATACTGGGTGGAAAACCGAGTAAATATTTTAGCTAGGGTTGAGGGAAGGACTGCCCTGGGAGTGAACGAGTTGGAAGGGAAAATGGAGAGGCTGGATGATAGTGAGTCCCAAACCCAGGAAAAATGTTTGAGTGTGTTTACAGTGGAGTGAAGCTAGCTGCCGTTACAGTGAGATAACGTGATTACATAATCACAGAATGTTTCCATGGGGAAAAAGAGTTTCCATGTTAAAAAAAACTATTAAACTATGATTGTAGCAATAACATGGGGCTGCAAATGTCAAGTTAAATCATGGGTAGCAGAATAGGCAAGTACACATTATGTTTTGTAGACATATATACACTGCTCCAAAAATAGGAGAATATTAATGAAATATTCTCTATTTTTGTGAGCAGTGTATTTCATTAGCACACAACCTGGAATATGAGTTTGCTATTACATGCAATGACAAGCCCATATCAGAAAAAGTTGGGAAAGTGGAGTATGCAAATATGAAAAAAAACCCAGCGGTGCTCTTTCATTTTACTTCTCTATTATTGCAGACAGTGTAAACCCAGGATATCTAATGTTACTGAACATCTATTCTTTCATTTTAGGCCTGCAACACAATTACGAGCTACTAATGAGGTAATTACATTTAAGATGTGATTTTAAACAGGTGATTATGATCATGATTTGGTACAAAAGCAGTATCCACAAAAGACTTGAAAAAAACAAGTATTTTAAAAAAGTATTGAAATGTTTCTCATAGAAAGACTCAAAGGGATTTCCAGAATTTGGTCTTACCTTTTTCTGACTTTTTTTTGTTGATAAATACATGGATGTCCCTGGAAAAGATGTCATCTTGAAAGAATTAATGTTGCCCCGAAATTTCAGTGTACTTTTCTGCATTAATGGTGGCATCACTGAACTGAAAATAACATTTGCCACAGGCTCTGGCACAACCCCATGACAGACCCTGGATTTTGAACTTGTTGCTGATAATTCTCTGGACGGTCCTTTCCGTCTTTTTAGATTGGAGCACACAGCATCCATTTTTTTTACAAAAAGACCTAGAATACTGATTCATCTGACCACAGATGAACATGTTTAACATGTTTGCACTAGTAATTCCTTACCTACGTGATTATATCAGCTATTGTTGAATGGTTCTTTCTGATGCGGTGCCATCTGAGGGAGCGAAGATCACAGATCTTTAGTTTAGGCTTGCACCCTTGGCCTTTAGGCACTGAAATTGTCCAGGTTCCTTGAATCGTTTAATGATACTATGCACTATAATGAGAGAAATATGCAAATCCCGTCCAATATTTCTTTGAGGAACATTGTTTAAATCATTCCTGTAATTTAAAAAATCTAAAGAACTTAGAGCATTAGAGCCTTCCGTGGACGCTGCCTTTGTACCAATTCGTGTTTGCTTCACCTCTTTGAAATCCCATTATTATTATTTTTATGTATTTGATTTATTTATTTATACAACACTAGCCCTAGGTAGCCCCCTGTCCCGATTTTCTGGAATGTGTTGCAGGCCGGAAATGCAGAAATGAATGATTATTAACAAATGAAATGAAGTTGAAGAGAAAAAATATGAAATATCTTGGGTTCATATTATCTGGAATAAAATAAAAAATCAAAGGTAATGTAAAGAACACTGCATTTTTCCCGCAAATGTTTCTGATTTGGCATTGTACTATCAAAATCCCAGTGCTAACATTACTCACTAAAGCAACCTTAAACATAATTGCTAAATTTGTAATACAACACAATGTGTTGTACAGTGTGAAAGCTTCGGCTTTTAATGGCTTCAATAGCAAATAAGTGGTCAGGAAATTAACAAGATTAAAGAGATAGATAAAGCATCTTAGTATGGGATTGAACTTTGATTTTACCTTTGCTTTTACCTTTTAGTTTTGTTGTGCCAGTCATTAGATAAGCGTCTGCTTCTTGTTCTTCTTGAAAATATCTTCTGTGGTCTTGAGTATTATTGGCAGTTTTTAAAGACTTTTCCCCCATAACTGTAAATTTCACCTGGTGCCCATCTCTACTTGAAAAGGTGTAGAGACATAGCCTGTTGTTTTGAAGTGTGACCTGTTCTCTTAATAGCTGATGGGTTTGTAAATTTCAGAATAGCTGCAGTTGGCCTGGCGAAGAACAGCTATGTGGATGATGACTGATAATGATTGATATGCATGATAATTTGGAGCAGATTTTTATCCCTTTATTTCCCTTGCGACTGACACAGGGCTGGGCAACTAATCAAACATTAATCAAAACATGAATCGTATTACTTTGAAAAATATAAAACAGAATGTCCCTATTTGTGATTTTATGTGGAAATAGTACATAGATTCAACACATTCTGGTAAAATGGCGTGGTCAAAGCATTTTCTCAATCATTTTCTAATCAGTAAGTAGTCTCTATGCTACACTGCTTACAAAATGAATTATGGGAGATTTCATTTCGAAGTACCTCTAATTTTTGAGAGCAGTATAGTATTGTGTTTTTTACTCACACATGTCTGTCTCTTATTGATGGAAAGAGTACATGAGAAATTTTCTGCTTTTTTGTCAGGATAAGAATAACTAAATAACTTCCTTTCAGCTGCGTTAATAGAGAGCAATAACAGGTCGTTATAAGATTAAGTGCATCAGGCTTCCGTTGGCAACGTGCAATAAATTATCACATTTATTAGTCAAAGACATATGCATTAAAAAATGTGTATTTGTGTACTATAGTAAAGATTTTTGTTTTTTGGCTAATAAATGCTGATGATATAGAGGCATTTCTTTGAGTACACTGTCATGAGTGGTCTCCACAGTAAAAATTAGATTGTCTCTATAGTCTGCATATGGTGCATGTAATGTGAAAAAATATACACTCACCAAGAAACTTAAAAGCAAAACTATAATAACACTGGGTAGGGCCTCCTTTTCTGTCAAAATATTTGTGGCTCCACAAGATGTTAGAATTTTTTTTTTATTATTTCCTCCAGTGTATATGTTAGCCTACTAATTAGTGGGTAATATTAAGCTGGCAGATGTTGGATAATGTGAGCACTTATAATCGTACCGGCTGTAATTGTAATGTGGGGACACCCCAGGGGCAGGATACGTACCAGAGTGCAGCACTGCAATCTAGCGCCCTACGACCTGAGGTACGCTGATTCTTATCCTGCCTCTGGCGATGTGTGGACTGTCGGCTATGGAGGTGAATTTTGGTTCCAATGTTGGCACCATTGTTAAGACCAGGTAACTGGTTAGTTGCATTTCAAGTTCAGTCTGGGGTTTGGGATGAAAGGTTTAGGTTTGTTTGGCATTGTTTTGTTTAAAAGTTTGATTGGGTGTGTGTGAATGAGTGGGGGCTGGGTTGCTGGTATCACATTCCGTCGGCCAGTGGTGCCTCCACATAAAAAAAAAAAAAAATACTACCGGCGTCACTTTGAAGGTATGAAATGTGTTTTTTGCAGTATTGTCATATGCATGCTGTGGGACACATACATGCCCTGTAACCTCTCTCTTTATCACTACCACTTGTTCTGTCTGTACTCTGAGCTTGTCTGTGGAAGTGTGTAGGTGAGTGTAACAAGGTGTGGTACGGAGTTAATTACAGCCTTATCACCTGTGAGTTTGCTGACTGTGATTAAATGGAGTGCTCTTGGCAAGTTCACATGCACACGTGTCCATACACACAAGCTTATCACTAAGTACAGCTCTTCAAATAGTAGCTTTGACCAGCCTATAGAAACGTGTGGGGGCATTTAGTACTGTGCAGTAATACACATGCCCTACCTATAAGCTGCAAGGAAACGGAAGATCAAACTTATTACACTGCTCACAAAAATGAGGGGATATTTTAAAATGAAATGCTTTGTGAGCAGTGTAGTAAAGGAGAACATAATGCTGTCTACTCAAGTATGAAGGCTCTTATGTGTGTGTTACATATATTCTCTTTACGGATCTGCACTTAAATAACTCAGATGTAAATACTAGATGATAATCTACTATTGTCGATATTGTGGGATCTAAGTAAAACATTGTTTTCCGGTGGCTATGGTTGCTATCTGTGTGAGTATTTACCTATTCAATTAGTTTATGAAGCGTTGATGACTGTTTTTGATAAGGAAGCTTGAAAAAGAAAACCAAGCTTGAAAACCATACTATTGTCATAAAATGTCAACTGTTTTTATTTTGACTCGTTATGCTGGCATTGTAAGACATAATGGCTCTAGTCTTGTGAGGTGTGTTTTATATACCTGATGACTGTTTGTTTTTTACTTTAAGGTGCAAGAATAATTGGGAATGTTGATGCCAGTGTGGGATCTGTAGAGCGGCAGTGGAGGCACAGCCTGAGTATGGGCCCTGAGGAGCCACTGTACCTGAGAGAAACGGTATGGGTGACATTTTTTTGCCTTGGGGGACTTTTTGCTTTGTTATGTTTTTATTTTATTATTTTATTATTTGAAAAAACTAAAAGAGACTTCCGGTATGTCAGGTTAAGGTTGGGGTAGACTTAAAAAAGCCACAGTAATATTTATTTGCTGCTCACAAAAATTAGGATATATTTTATTATGGGATATGTCATTTTTGTGAGCAATCCAGGATCCAGGACTACTTTCTTTGACTTTCGATTGCATGCCTGATGTTCTTGTTTAATATGTTTTTTTTTCTTTAGCGTTTTATTCATTATGAAATATCCACCAATTTTTTTTTTATATGTAAAGTTCAGTCTTTACTTGGGTCAAGAGGTAAGTCTTTAGTCACTGTTTGAAGACATCCAGTGGAAGTTCATTTCATCACCTGGGTCCCAGTATGGATAAGAGTCTAGATGCTTGTCTTCCTTTAGTCTTGAGTGGTGGGTCCTGTCATGCCAAGCTTGTGTATTGAAGGGTATGAGCTAAACAGCAGGGTTTGACTAGAACCCTTTTGTAAGAGGGCACTGGTTCATTGTAGGCTTTGTAGGTGTTTTGTAGAGTTTTGAATCTTTTATGAGCTGTTACAGGGAGCCAGTAAAAAGAACGCAGCAGTGAAGTAACATAATAAATATTGGGTCAATTGAAAACCATTCTGCTGCATTCTGAACTGGATGTAGGGGTCTGATAACACACATGTAAAGACCAGCGAGATGAGCGCAGCCGTAATCTAATTCTGATACAACAATAGACTGGACAAGTGCCGGGCTTGAATTCTCCTGAGGAGACACCTGCATGACCTGCATTACAATAAATTCATCTGGTTATCAAATATACATTGCCCAAAGTATTCACTCACCCACCTGAATCATTTAATTCAGGTGTTCCAATCACTTCCATGGTCACAGCTGTATAAATTCAAACAACTAGGCTTGCAGACAAACATTTGTGGAATAATGGCTTACTCTCAGGAGCTCAGTGAATTCCACCATGGTACAATGAAAGCATGTGCAGCAGACCATCGTTGAAATTTACTTGCTACCAAATATTCCACAGTCAACTGTTAGTGGTATTATAAGAAAGTGGAATCGACCGGGAATGATAGCAACTCAGGCACGGGGTGGTAGGTCACGTGAAATGACAGCGCAAGTGTCATAGTGTGCAGAGTCGACCAATTTCCTGCAGAGTCAATCGCTGTAGACCTCCAAAATTGATGTGGCCTTCAGATTAGCTCAAGAACAGTGCGTGGAAATTTGATTTTATTTCCTTTTTCTTTATATAGATGTCAAATACTCCTCCTTCCTCACCTAGTCTTCTCAACTGCTCTCCTGCTACCTCGCCATACTCGGTTGTCTCCTCTCCACCCATCTCCCCACTCAGGTCAGAGGTGGTGACCTTTCGCTCTCCTGCCACACGCCACCTTGCCCATCTTGACCCATGGAGGAGGCACAGCTGGGAGCCAGGTGCAGTCGTGCAGGGCAATCCGGCTTACGACACACGCAGGTATATCGACAATAATGGGGTAAAGCACACTATCTGTCTGTCTATCTATCTATCTTTCTATCTATCTGCCTGTCTGTCTGTCTGTCTGTCTGTCTCTGTTGGTCTCTCTCTCTCTCTCTCTCTATATATATATATATATATATATATATATACACACACATACATATAATTTGTTTATATGCATGAGTGGTGATGCTCTGGAAATGTAAGGTGACAGCACTGTCCCGTTGTAACAATGTTCCACTTGTATTTTAATGCAACAATAACAAGCATAATAAGCAAAGAAATTAACAGTGGGATCATTCTTTGTTTCATGTGTTTTTCTTTAGTGTGTTTTTGTAACAAGGTCAGCTCTGGTCTCTGTTGCATGTCATAGACCCATCCCTAATAAGCACTGACACTTGGGGGCCTTTGATAGGCTGAATACTCTATGAAACCACAAACAAGCATTTGTGAATCATCAATTGATTCGTGTCCCACCTCTGGTGAGATTAGGTTTGAGTGGTGTGACTTAATTTCGGAGGTGATGTTTAATGCATTTTGGATTGAAACTATATTATCGGTATGCAGCATGAGGTGCCTCACTAAGTGAGAGATGGGTATCTTTGATTTCTTCAATCATCTGTGCTGTTATGACTGTCACTATGTTACTGGTGAAAAGACAGGGAATGTAAAACTTGACATCCATCGTGATGGAACATTAAACATTCTAGGAGAAAATGAGAGAATAAAAGAACATAAAGAATCTCTAGTGGACAAAACAGACCCTGTATGGAAATTAGACATGTGGAGTGTACCAGAGTATCAAATGAACAAGGTTCCTGTGAATGAGTTACAATGTTAGTCCACATTCGAATGGGCTGCCAACCTTGTGGGGTTTTCTCATGATGTGAAGAGAATACAGAGCATCGGCTGTGCGGACATAAACAACTCGCCGAAAGGGATGAGAGGACGTCAAGAATCATTCAGATGAACAAGCAGACAATGGTTGTGCTAAGATGCTGATGCTGGGGTGTGTCTCTAATAAAGTGGCCATACAGTGTCAGTCATGCCAGTAACCGTTAATTAAATACAGCTGAAAAATAACATTTCTGCCTAAAAGCAGTGAGGACATTAATGATATGAAACTTCAATGGTTTCTATAGAATGCACTAAATGTAAAGACTTTTTTTGTCTTATTATAACGTTTTTTTATGCTGATTATATAGTGGTCTGGAGACGGGGGATCTGTTCAACCTATTCTGAAATTCACAGGGCAAGCATGCGTTCTGAATGAGGTGTGGTCGGTCGCAGGGTCAGCAGGGGATGCTGTTGCAGCGATTGGGGGCAAACCCCCATTTGATTTTACATCCTTCAGACACGGCCAGTGGACAAAGACCATTGTAACCCAGGGGGGAAAAATAAAACTCGCTCTTAATTATATCTCGTCTGCTAGGCTGTGTGTCCATGTTTAATACAGTCATATTTGGGGGAAAAGGTACATTGAATTGTTTGATTTAAATAGCAAATCTTTATGAATGTCATCCATTTATCCACACCCTTTAAGAAGTGTCTAAAGTGAGTGAATAGACATTGTAAGTGCAAGGTAAAGTAAATCAGTAGTTTCCTTAAACTTCAGTGTTTGTCATATATTTTGATCCTTTACTGTATTACTGAACTGTCAGTCAGTTTCTCTCTAAAACTCTGTTTTCTATTTCTTCTCTTTTCTCTCTGACACATGTCCTCTGTTCATGGCTTGTATGCCTCTGTGGGCTTTTATTGTGAACATAACCAGTCTGTGCCAGTGTATTTACCACACACACACACACACACACACACACACACACACACACACACAGACATGCGTGCTATTGTTTTGTACAGTACGCTTGTACAGGCTTACACTAGTGTTCCTGATTGTGGTTTGGATTTAGATTGTAACCTGGAGTTGAGAGTGAGTAAAGAGAGGGAGTTGTCTGTGAGCAGATTTAGTGATATTACAGTTTATAGAAGGTCATTTCATTTGGGTTATCAGTTGGATGTCTTAAAAATGGAATGTTGAAATCCGAAAGGCTTTGGGCTTTCAAATTCTGAATGTGATTCTCTTGCTTTAAGACTTTTACATATCATTTACTTTAATTGTATTATTGTGTTAGGAAATTACTGAAAATTGTTTCCTTTGTTGCTGTTAGTTTTTGTCATTTAATATGTATGATTTCAACTAAAGAAGCAATGTTGTAAACAAACAACTGGCACAGTTAAAAGTTTCTGTTCTTAAGTGAAAAATACATGCTAACATTGTTCATAGATGTATTATTTTCCAGGTAACAAACTTTGACATTTCTCATAATTAAATGTAATTAACCAAGTCAATCTTCTATAACCTCATACTAGTCAATCACCTGGATAGGTTGCACAAAATCTGTATATGCTACCATGATCAAGTTCATCTTGGGGCCTCAAGTGGACATCACTGTGACCTTACAGATCCTGAGAGATCCAGTTTGATTCTAGCCTAAACTGGTGTTCTCCCGGTGTCTGCATGGGTTCCATGGGGGCAAAGTGGTTTCCTCCCACAATTTAAAGACCTGCATTAGGTCCCTTGGAGTCTCTGTAAGTGTGTGAATGCTTGCAGTGATGGATTGGTTCTCTGTCTAGGGTTGGGTTGCGCCAAATGGCATCCCACACAACCCTGAATTGTTTCTTGAAGTTCTTTTTATTTAGAACATCAACAAAATATATATTTCTCACGTTCTTATTATCTAAATAATTTGTCGTTAAACAATTCCTGATTTTTGATTTCGTAAAACAGCAGTAAAATTGCACCCTGTGATCCTGTTGTCTCCTGCTCTCAGTGTGAGTCTAGAAGATCTGGACCCACAGGAGATGGCATTGGTGCTAGGTGGAGCTCTGGGGTGCAGGAAAGCACGAGAAGCACGCCGCTCTGTCACACGTGAGGGCTCTCTATCCTCCCTCACTGAGGAAGAGACTGGTACTGAAACACAGCAGCAGCTCCGCTCACCGCTGGAGGTCTGTATACGCATACTCTACACCAGGCGTGGGCAGTTCCATGGGGTCTCATGAGAAACAGGGAGTGTTGTCAAGTGCAGTCAACTTTTCTCTGCGTGGTCACGTTCGTAGCGGAGATTCCCATTGTGAAGCTTGGAAATAATGATCTGTACTCCACAAACTAAGCACATTGCTTTACATTTGAGTAAATAAATACTTCGAGTAAATAAATACTTAGAAGTATATGTCTTGTTGAATACGCTACAAACGTAACAGTAAAATCTTTTGTAGGCACCTGTTCTGCACACATCACTGTAAAGGTGTGTAGGCATTTGCACACACACATATATAAATTGAAAACAAATAGCAATACCGTTGCATGTATGCCATACATTTATTTATAATTGACAGAGCTGGGTAGGGAGAGGCTAAGGGTCAGATCTGTAAAAAAAATGTTAATTAATTGTGGCAGTCTTAATTTTAAAGTGAAGCTACGCACATACATATCCCACAATGCTTATGGACCAGGAAAAAGATATGCTGGACGTTTACTTACTTATTTGGGCTGTCCTTTTCTATTTGAACAAAAAGTAAATATTCTAAATGCATGTTTAGTGGCAATAGAAAAACGAAACAACAGATATTCCTGCATGTTTGTTTATTTAAAAAAAAAAAAGAGTGCTGCAGCGATTGTCCAGTATAACTCTATCAACAAAACTTTGTGACTTCATACATTTCATTTTCTTTATCCAGTTAATCCTATTTAGAGCCGATGGGTGCCTACCTGGCAGCCACCGCACACACACACACACACGCACACAGTCATACACACACGCACAATCATTTACTTTTTACTCCCTTACATCATAGGGATGCATTACAGACCCAAACATTCAAGGAATCTTCATAAATTTCAGTGTGTAAAGGCCAAGGGTCGCGAGTTTAGGCTGAACACCCGTGATCTTGGTTCACTTAGACGGCACTTCATCAAAAACCGCCATTTAACAATATCTGATATAACCGCTTTTTTCATTACTGCTTTGTCAAGCACTATAGAACTAAGTGACATGCACAACTGCCACTTAAACCTTTATTGTGCAAAAAATGAATGCTATGTGCTCTAGATAAAGACAAAAAGGACCATCCAGACTGGAGCAACAAGTCCAAAAGCCAGGTCATTCACACTTCCCTTAGAAATCTTAGAGCAACATTAGCTGCCTTCACAACGTCATCTATTCGGGGACTTCCATGAATTTTTCAAGAAAAAAAAAGCAAAACCACATGCTACACACATTAAAAAGGCATGGCTGCGGAAGAAGAGGGTACGAGTAACTGGAATGTGTTGCAGACCTGAAAGCACACAGTCATTAAAGTGTGCTGGGTAATTTGTAGATCGACAAAAAATATATAGAATTTGTTGTATATTCAGGAACAGGCGAATCAGATGCATGGGTGCAGTGTGTCAGCCCCCAGCCTCTGCATGGTGAGAGGAACTCCCAAATCCTCTGCCCCTCGCCCCCGCTCATACTGCTATGGTAAGAAATATGTCTACCTGTGTGTCTTTTGGTCTTTGTCCTATCTTATGTTGATCTTGTACTTGTACTCTTACGTTTATTTTGCGTTACACGTAACACTTTTCAAATACTGACCCCTTCCAAATAAAAATTTAAAAACAATGAACATATTTAATGGCAATTGTTTTTGCATTTGCACAACATCTCCCAGTATTTATCACTTCCAGCTTCACAAACACACCTATCTGGCAGCCCAGGGCACAAGGCAGGAGCCACCACGCACACACGCATACACACGCATACACACACACACACACACACACACACACACACACACACACACACACACACACACACACACACACACA
>JAUZST010023602.1:0-31488 GCA_034779995.1 Parotocinclus haroldoi
TAGCGTTGATCCTTCTTCTTTAAAATGTCATTTGCCTCATCATGCTGGATATCAGCTTCTTATCAAAGTCTTAAATGATAGCATCCCATTACTGACTCATCGGTTCTTGGAGTTGATCACAGTTTGTTGTTTTTTTTTGTCTACATTTTTTTATGGATTGACCACATGTTGGTCATCTGGGGAGTTTACTGCCCATTGTCCCAAAATTTCAATGTTTTGTTTACTGAGATAATCACTTTTTCCTTGTGAGATGGTGTTCCACCATGCTGGAAAAAGTATTCATCATCTCCAAATTGCTCCTGGATTGTTTGGGAGAAGTTGCACATGGAGGATGTTTTAACACCATTCATTTTTCATGGCAGTCTTCTTAGGTAAAATTTTGGGCAAACCCCTGGATGAGAAGCTACTGTACTCATGAATGATCTCAGGATGCTTAATTTGTTGCCTTACGTAGGACTCATAGTAGTGCTCACTTTTTATTCTCTGGACAATAACTTTACCAGATGTCCCAAATAGCCTAAAGGGGGCTTCATCTGAGGAAAATAACTTTAATACCCCGGTTCTCTGCAGTCCAATTCCTATACTTCTTGCAGAATGTCAGTCTGTCCTTGAGATTTTTCTTTGAGAGAAATTGCTTCTTTGCTGCCCTTCCTGACACCAAGCCATCTTCAAAAATCCTTCATCTCACTCTGTGTTAAGATGCACTAATATCTGCCCTCTGATATTCCTGAGCAAGCTCTGCACTGGTGGTGTTTATGCAATAATTGTTTTTAAACAAGTGATTATAATCATGGTTTGGTACAAAAAAGCATTTACAAAAGGCTAGGTATTTGATGAGCAAAGATGTCCAGAGGATCTCCAGTTGTCAACAAATGCATATGAGAATTAATGAAATCGCTGAAAATATTAAAGTAGAAAAAGTTATATAAAAGGTCATGCTCGTGTGCAAGTTGTGAATGTGTCTGAGCAAGCAATTAGAAACAGGCTTCATTAGGTTGACCTAAGGGCCCAACTTACTCTAGTGAGCCCTGTGCTCACTGCTCAGCACTGGTGCGGTGTGTGCCGGTTTTGTTTTTAGTTTAGCAGTGATCGATTCATCTTTTCTCGCTGCTTCACCACCCCTTCTCAGTCCCCTCACCTGTTTGTATTTTGATTCATCTGGTTTTTCGTAATTTAAGCCCGGCGTTCACGTTTGTGTTGGTGCCTTCTCATCCATTTCAATTGGGTTTACTTTGGCTCCCAAGCTTCTGTCTGATTAAAACAGAGATGGCTTTAATCTGCATAAAATGTTTGGCTACTTTGGAAAGTGAAATATAAAAGCTAATTGGTGATGATTAATCGTCTGATTAATCTGGCTGATTATCGCCACTTTTTCACTAATGAAATATCCCTTACTTTTTTGATCAGTAAATATTGATTTGTAAATACAGCTGAATCCGGTTAATCTGACCACATTGGGATGCGATCGTTTTTGTCCTAATAACCGGCTGGTACGATTAATCGAACATACCCTATGTTACAAGACGAGACGTGCTATAATTTATGTAACATATTAAATGTTTATTAAACCTTTATTGTGTGATTGACACGTATAGCGAACATACAAACAAGAACTACTGCTGCTTATGAACGTTCTTCTTTAAAAAATACATTTGCAAACAAGTTTTTCAAAACGATCTACAACACAATGTATAGATACTCAACATGCGAAGCATAATACTGTAAAAACAAGTTCTTACTAAATTCCAGTCAATGTTTGAAGAACTTATCCAGTGGGATCTGACGCTTTCTCTTGACGGACTGCACTTAAACAAAATCAAGAAAGTGTTGGGCGTGGTCACGTCCCGCTGGTTTTGCCCATGTCAACACAACTTTTTGGATTTCCTGACCTTTGATAAAAACATAAATTCTCCCAGGGATCCCAAAAATCCTCCCATATCTCACTGACCTGCTTTGCATCCGCTCTAAGTGGCGACTTGTGGCTTCTTTTTTTTAATTCACTCTCACGTTGTTTGGTTCGATTAAATGGAATTTTGGTCCAAATAAGCGAATAACATTACACGTATATAATAGGATTTGTTCCAAATAAGCGGCTGGTCCCATTAACCGGCTGGTCCCATTAATCGGATTCAACTGTATATCAAAATGCTTCCTAGTTAACAAATGAAAGTTAATTACAAATGTTCGTGTCAATAAAGAATACAGACTTGAATAACCCTTTACTGAATAAATTGAATACCCTCAGAAACATTTAGAAAAGCTTTTCAGATTATCACCGGAGCAACGCTGACTGAGGTCACATAGAGCAGCGGATTTCCTGATTTGGTGCTGCTGGGAAGAGAGATGTCAAGATGGACCAGGCTGATTGGGAAAAGAGCTCCAGACACCTGCAGCAATAATGAATAGAGGAGAGATGCATCGCTATAGCATACTATAGTTTTACAAATGTCATTGTGATTTATGCAGCTGTACCCCTAGTCACAGAATCGCCTGTCCATGTTTAATTCCTGTTCATATGTAGACGAACCTAACAAAAGGATTTCTCATTATGTTGGTAACAGTTGGATTTATGATTTTATAGAACAAAGTAAATAAGTTAATGGTTCATATTTAACATTATGTAGTGTTTTTGTGATTTAACAATTATATACATATATACAAATACACATTGATTCTTTTAAATAGAAAAAACAAATGTGATTTGATCTTTTGTATTATTTGCATTTTAAGCCACTGCAATATCTTGTAAATGAAATATTATCTGGCACAAGGTAGTATAGTATAGGATTTGAGTAGGATTAGATTATTTTAGTAAAAAAACAAATGTATTCTTTTACATTGTCTTGCACTTAAAGCATAAATAATCAAGCAATATCTATAATAAACTTAATTTAGGCTTAAATCTGGCTAATCAAGAAGCCCACTGACCTTGAGATTCAATCTAAACTCCGGTCCAATGTCACTATATTTCTTTATCCTGTCTGCAAACTCATCGCCTTCCTCAAGCAAATAAACATTTATGTTAGCTTCTCTGTAACAAAAAGAGAAACACAAAAGACAAAATATTTAGGCTCATTAGGCTTTAAAAAAAACTGATGCCATGTTTGAAAAGTTTACTCAGAATCAATAAAGAAAAAGCATCCAGCCAGCAGCAGTTGTAAAGACAGAAACACCTTATTGAGACAGATCAACGGTGAATTGACAGAAATTTAAAGGAAGGCTACACTAACTTAAGTTAATGACTCTGTACAATTGTGGTGAGCAGAAAAGCATGCACAAAACATCCACCACATTGAGGCAGATGGTTTCCACTGCTCTCAGCCAACATGGGCACAGGCTCACCAAAAATGAACAGCTGAAGACTGGAAAAATAAAGCCTGGTCTATGTAGCGATTTCTGCCGAGTCACACAGACGATAGACTCTGAAATTAACGTCAACTGATCCATTGACCCAACCTGCATTGTGTCCAGGCTGGTGAAAGTTGAGTGATGGTGTGAGGAATGCTATCTTTTACACTTTGGGTCCAAAATACCCAATGCTTGAATGTCACAGCCTGTTTAAATATTGTTACTGGCCATGCACACAATTTACCTTGTAATCTATCTTCTAATGGTAAAAGTCTCTCAAACTGATTTCAAGAACATGTAATGAGTTTAGTGTCCTTAAATGTTCATCTCAGTCATCATATTATGCATGAAGAACTGAGGTAAAGGGAGCAAAGGGAGGAGCTACCCAGTATTAGTGCAGTGTTTGAACACACACAACCACTATCAACGTTACATCAAAATAAACAAACCCCCCCCCACAATTTTCCAGTTCTGTGTATCAATATTTCAGTAGGTGTGTTTAAATCAGACCTGTTGAGAATGAGCTCTGTGCTGTATTGAACCGGAATGGAGATCGTTTGGCTGTTATCAGCTGGGGTTTCCTCTGTACTGTCACTGCAGAAACACAAAGAGAATTAATCATCCATTCACACAGGTATGATTATGTGTTTCTGTGCTGAAAAGATCAAATCAAGTGTGAGTTCATGTTCCTGTTCAACTACGAACCTTTCTGCTTTAAAGTCCACTTTCACATCTTTCTGTAGCTGTCCCAAGTTAAAATCAAAGATAATATCAAAGATTACCTGAAACACAGACAGATAGTAAAGACTATCAGATTAGAGCTTAATGTAACCAACAAACAATAATGTTTATTTTATATTGTGTCATACAGTACTACTAATAAAATAATAATAATAATTATTATTATGCCTATTATTTACTACAAAATACCAAATAAGTATATGTATTGTATGAAATATTACTTGTACTAATATATATATAAAGTATATTGTTTAATATTATAATACTACAGTATAATACTATAATAATACTATACTTTAATGCCCAAAGTCTTATGGGTAAGAGATTTAAAAGATTTATGTTTGTGTGGATGACTTTCTGTTACTTATTTGTACATAATAAATGGTACTTGTACGTGTAAGTATACATGTACACACATTTTGGTGATCCCAAAATGTTGTCTTTGTATTTGTATTCCTAGCCTTTATGTTTATGGACATCACTTAAATACAGCTCATCATTAAGATGTTTTAATTACTCACCGACTGGTCAGTCCTGAGAGCTGGATAGCCCACTTGACATGTTAGGAGTTCGGTGTCTTTGGCGGAGGTGCATTTGACCTCTGTTTTATCACTCTGAGGAAACAGAAAGATAGGACATGCCGTACATACCATATGGGTACTATAACAATTAGTGTTGTAGTCAAAACCTCTAGCACTGGGTTTGAGTCAAGACCAAGACTGGGACACACTGAGTCAGAGTCTAGACCAACACCAAATTTGTAATTTACTCAACATTCAATTCATTCATTATACATGACATATTAATAAACAATATTAGATTTAATCATAATATTACATTAAATAATTACATATTATAGAAGTATTCTGAATTATTATTATATTATAGTCTTAGTCAAATAATGGAAATGTAACTTTAGACACTGTTCCCGAAGTCTCTGCTATTGTAATGTGGCACAATTTATATTTTTAGTTTCTTTTTCCATTATGTGAGGCACTGGGAATTTCTCTGTGGAACTGAAGATTATAATATTGTTATAATAACTTGGTTTTTGCAGACATGATGAGGAGAACACATTTTAAATCTTGACCTCAGACTATTCACAATAAAACATGTTAATTGATTGACTGATTAATTAATTTAGTATTGGATACTAAATGAAAGGAGCAGTGACTTGTTTTTTTGTTTTTCCCCTGTTAGAAAATCGTAGGGCATGTAGAGAAAAGACTGATTCATTCTGTTGAACTGGACAGTTGATATTCGGTAACAATAGAAAAAAAATGTTCTTTTTATAACTAATGTTTCCTCAGACAGAGGCACTGGACTCAGCTGGCCTAGTCAACTAGTCAATTGTGTCAACAATTGTGTCAACTAGTCAATTGTGCTACATGTAACAGTTATAGCAAGGCTAAAAAGATACTACTCACAAAAATTAGGGGATATTTGTTAAAGTGAAATAACCCATAATGAAATTTTCCCTTAATTTGGCAGTGGCATATTAGCATATAACAATAGCTGAGCTCTTAAGAACATGCTACACTTGTGCCACTGTGGTACCACCCTCTGGTAAAAATACTGTTTTTTATATTGTCTCTAAAATCTTTATGTCCTGATTACATGAGGAGAAGTCTTTTTAAAACAATATTAATGTTCATTCCGATGTCCAAATCCGATAGTTCCAGTATTTGATCTTACTGAACAGTCCTCTGTAATTTATAACTTATATTATTTCTGTATGATACAATAAGAAACACATTATACATACCAACGGCGTAACTGAGGCGTAAAAGAGGTTGCTGGAGTAGCGTACAGTGACTCTGGTGTTGTAGGCATTCTCCTTTCTGTTCATCACTGTCACAGAGAAGGACAGTCTTTTGTTTTGGTGGCTGATCAACAATTTGGTGCTGCAAAACAACAATGTTTCTTACATTAGCAATAAAACAGATTGTGCAGTGGAGGATTTAACAGCGGGAGAAAGGGTGAGACTGGTTTATCACACCGAAACGTCTACTCAGTTCTAACATAATCCTTGGACTTCTTTATGTTTTAATTCTATTTCTACATGATCTCACTGAGAATGGGTGTGTCACCAATGATGATGTCTTTGCTGAATATTACATATGGTTTTAATTACTCAAACAGTGATGTTGTTTTCCCCATGGTAACGAAAACAATGTGTATGCAAAAGCACTTACCATTCACGAGAGCTTCTGGATAATAACAAATGTGGTTAAAAATATCATTTAAGCAATGTCCCCATGATTTCTATGCATCTGATCAGCCAAGATCAGATTGTGTGATATATATGTATCTTACAGTCAAACACATATATGATTTTGAGTTTGACGTGTTCTTACAAGACTTTGGACTCAAATCACATCACATACCAGTGATTCTTAATATGCATTTTAAATATTCATTTCTCTTTCAATTTCAGACAGTACTTCACTTAATCAGTTGGTTTCATTCATAAACAATAAAAAGCATAAACGTAAAGCAACTCTGAAGCATGTACCCTGTTTCATAAGTTATAGTCAGATGGAAAGTATTAAATAAGATCTCATGGTTACACATGGTTAATGTTAGTGCTTTGATTGGATCTATGTTGTTGGATCACAAAGTGCATTTTGGCTAAAGGCTAACAGGTGATGTGAAATCAACTTTATAACAGCTACATTTCTGTTAGTTTGACATTGCCCTCTATCCCTTTTCTTTAAATAAGAGGTCAAGAGAGTGCCTCTGCACAACCAGTGCACCAAGATTAAACACAGAAGAGGAACAAACTAAGTTTTCTGTGTCTGTCTGTCATTACTGCTGGAGAATCGATCAGCCAACTGTGGCAGTGCTAAGAGATGATCCCTTCTCCCTCAGGCACAGCCAATTGTGTGTGTGTGTGTGTGTGTGTGTGTGTGTGTGTGTGTGTGTGTAGCATCCTGCCAGACATGAACTCACGTCTCCATGGAAAATATCAGCTTTGTTTATTATGTTTAGGACAAGCTTTATCATTTTATTCTCATTTGATATTTAAATATCTTAAATGATTTATGATTCTTTCTTACCCAGGCCGCGGCTCTTCCTCTACACTCAGCAGCAAGTCAGTGTAACACACTTCATCAACTCCACAGTCCTTAGAAAAGGGGATCTGAATCCAAAGAAACATTGAACACTGAATCCAACAGAACACTGAACTCACAAAATTACACCCGTGCCTCTTGTAACACTCACAAAAAACTCCCATGCGCTGGGACTGAAGGTATCCAGAACAGGACTGGAGTCAGGTCTCTGAAGTCCGATGTCGACACGAAGAGCGATGGAGCTGACGAGATCGGGAGCATCCTGAACGAACACCTGATAATTCTGACACGTCTCTGTCGCAGACACGCTGATCATGCCCTGCATCAATCGGTCTGAGTTGCTGAATTGGCCTCTGGAGCTGACTCGAGACGACTGCAGGTCAGCATCCAGCGTCAAGTTGTACTTGATTGCTGAAGAAAGGTATAGTCTTTTTGAGTATGAAGGGTCGGTGCATAAAAATGAATAAAGCTACACCAAGCTGGAAGACTAGAGATTTGTAAAATTGAATCTCCCTTTTTATCTCCTCAAGCAATTTTTGACTTTCCAGAAGCTTGATACTTTGTAATTTATAGTGCAATTGCTTTAGCTAATTTCCCAATAGAGTGGTAACTGTACCTGCAGGTCCGACTGGGATTGATGGTTTGAATGATGCACTAAAACAGAGCTTAGCATTGAAGCAGGACACCATCTTTCCACCAAATATACACGTCTTACTCAGAATGCTGATTGTGTCTGGAATGAATGTGACTTTAGCTGTCACAACTGCAACTCCCTTGGACCTGAAATCACAAATACTATTTCTACTGCTGAGAAAAACTATTCACATATTTAAACTTTGATTATTAAAAGAATAAATAATATAAATAATAATAAAAATATCAAAGCTGCTGATGAAATATTTGGAGCAGAGTTACCCAGAGGAGAAAGATGTGTTAACACAAAAACAGCTCAGTTATGGGCTAAACACTTTTACCAACTGGACAGTACATAACTGAAAATCCACTGATGCAATTTTCTCATAAAAAGCCCAATCAAGCACTCCAGCAAGACTGGGTTGAAGGTGTTGTGAAATGGTCATCTACAGTATTTGAAATAAAACGTGCTGGATGACCAAATGTTGCCTTTTGTCCAGTTGATGGTAACTCATTCAAGCACTAGGATTTTAGGGCCCGCTTTATTAAGAGACTGGAGGGTACAGCTCAAACACTATCATAATCAGCAGAACCATATATATAAAAACCAGCAGAACCAAAATTTTGCAAAAACTGAGAAACAGAAAGAGAGGTAGATCGCAACAGTGGCTAAGACTGACTGTTCTCACCCTTTCGCTGAAAGAACTGGCACTGTTAGAAAAGCATTCCTCATGAGAACCTGAGAGGCTAAAACTCAGAGAAAGGCTCATTGTTTGTAGGTGCTTGTGCATAATAACTGTAATGCCAGGAGCAAGCCCAAAGCTGTTATGATATGTATATATAAGTGTTTGTCAAGTATAAAGATAAAAAATGATTACAGATTAAAAACTCTAAAGCTGTATCCCCTTCACTAGCTCCCTAATGCTGCCAAGGACGACCACGCCTTCCTAAAATGGCTTTAATCATCCATGCCTTAAACCCTTAAACATGGTTAGACTGGAGCTTTTCCACAAGACTAAAGAATATAAATAATAATCATTAATGAATATTTCAGGCTATATATTATTTAATGTCATATTATACAAACATATAATAAACAGGTTATTAAACAGCCTGTCGTCACACAGCTGTACCTCCTGGACTAATCTGTTTAGAGTTTAACTGCATAGCTCAAGTTGCTCTTCACAAAAGCAAGCACAAGTGCTTCCCTTGAAAGACTCACCAGAGCTGTAGCACCTTTCCATAACCCCCTACTGTTACATCTGGGATGCTGTCTCCATTCAGGTCTCCACTGGCATCTAATGAACGCCCAAAGAACCTCAGGGCCGGGTCCAGTTTATTCCCAAGAATTTTCTGTAATTGGTCGTAAATAATTAAAAACATGATCTCACTAGTGCTGTTTTGTATTTGTGTGTTGGTTTATCTCACTGTCACTACCTGTGAGCTCTGCTTTCTGATGGTCTTTCCCTCTCCATTGTAGATGTAAATAACTCCCTGGTTGTCATTCTCCAGTGGAGCTCCGACTACCACGTCAGTGAAGCCATCTAGGTTGAGGTCAGGAGCAGAGGCAATGCTCATCCCGAATCGAGCATTCTCTAACTCAGCAGAACCTTCCAGTAACCCCTGGCTGCTCAGTAAGCCCTAAAAACACAAACACATGGCTAAAACATGAAGCTAATGAAGATAATGCATGCTACTTCAATTTTTACTAAGGTGTTTACATTAGTAATTGAAAAGACGTAGACTTTGCCGGTCTCCTTTTTCTCCTCACTCATATACATCGGAGCCCCGACTAGCAACAAGTCAGTAACGCCATCACGATCCACATCCAGAGGACAGAGCACGCTGCCAAAGTAGGATCCAATCTACAAACCAGACCCAAAATTCAATTAACTATCAAAGTAACCAAATAATGGTACTAACCTTTTTGAAAAATAACTAAATCAGAGTAGGTGTATAAATCACCAGGAATCTCAAAAAATTGATTTGATTAGGATTATATTTTAATTATATATATATAATTTCTTTTATATAACAGAATTTGGTCTCATAATAGATTGTGAGGATCGCTGTGTCAGTAACGCCTGCCTTACACCAAGCAACTTTTTAAGATACTTTCCCCTCACAGACAAACTTTAAATGTCGGAATAACTCATGAGAGTCAGTATTTTTCTAATCTTGTCATTCTGATGAAATCAGTGTTTAATATGATCACAAGTTAAGTTAGGTTTAGTCTCTCTATCCAGCACCAAACAGCAAATGTGGACGGGACAAGTAAAAGTGATTTTGAGTTCAGTAGGTGCAGACCTTCTGTTCAGTATTTGCCAAGAGTTCTATGTAAATTACTGTGTAATTCCTAGTGTAAGAAAAATGAGAAAAAAATGTACAATTCAAGCACTGACATAACATTTCAAGAATTTGAATACTGTGCACAATAATAATAAAATCTGGTGTATTCATATTTTGATCTTAAAATAACATTTCAGTAGTTAATTTTTCCAGTACTTTTCATTTTACAGCCTGTGTTGCTCACTGTGCTGTTTTTTATTTACTTATTAATTATTTTGGGTACGTTAGGAGTCCTGCAGCACTGATGCATCAATACAAGTTTGAATGTTTTCCTCCACCCTTATATCACTGAATATCATAGAATATTTTGTCAAGGTATCATTTAAAACTAAAAGCGATTGTGTTGTTTTCTTAAATTAACAAACAACACATCTTATACCACATCAGGAATTTCGCACAGATATAACTGGCCGCAACAGCAATCAATACACAATGAACTAGTGGACCAGTCCCCTGTGTTCGCTGTGACCGTGACTGGAAAAAGCAAGTTAAAATATAAAATAATCTGAAAATCAGCACTGGTAATATTTTGTGTTAAATTTTATTATTATTCGCTTATTATTATAACACTTGCCGCTGCAGTACCTGATCTCCACGTTGTGAGTCGATGATGACGGGCTGCCCGTCACTGCCGATGGTGTACACAATGACTTGACCAGTGTGGTTGGAGCGAGGAGCACCAGCCACAAAGTACTCAGTGGAGCCACTATTCAGGCTGGTCACTGAGTAACCTGAGTGCACACAAAAGTTGGGATGCAGCAATTTATACATGTACACACACACACACACACACACACACACACACACACACATATATATATATATCTATATGGTAAGACAAAGCAGTATTTCAATGCAGGAATGGATGTTTATTAACACTTGAAATAAAGTTGACCAGAAAAAAAGCTAAAAGAAATAGCTCACATTCATACTGTCTGCAATGAAATAAGAATAAATGTAAGAAACACTGTTTTATTATGTCATATTATTCAAACTTGTTTGTATATATAACTGTACTGTAAATACATAATACTAATCCCTACACCCAACCTAACCTAATGTGTATGTGGTAAGAGCCAATAGCTGGAATCAGCAGATCTTGAAGGCCTGCGTACGAGTCACTGTTGGAGCTTAAAAAGTTAAGGTTGTTTGATGCATTTATGTAACACTGCATTAAACTGCCTCCTGTTCAGGGTCTATTTTAACTGCACCCACTAAATACCAAGTTAGGTTGCAGACTCAACCCAATCCTCACCAGATCACCAGGGGTAAAGTAGGGTGATTTGCTTCTCAGAAACGTCTTGACATTCTGGCACTTCAGTTTCCTGCATGAACTATTTCTCATAAATGAATGTTACTAACTTTAGCCCAGCCTTCTTGACTGTTTCGTCTCGTGTAATTTGCCCGTCATCCATTTTCTAACCATATTTTGCCCATATAACAAACTTCAGCCTCAGACAACAAATGAACATAAATACACATTAAAACACATTAAGAATTGCTATTCTTTGTTTGTTCTTGCTAATTACCACAATCATGCTCACCCAGTAATGAACTGTGATTCTTGTCTTCCAGAATGCGTTCAAAAGCCATTTTTGGGTAAATCTCTGATTTCAGGGCCGTTCTGTGAACCACAGATCCATTCCAGCCATAAGCCCCAACAGCGCCCATCATCAACACATCCTGCCGACAGCAAACAGAGAAAATATTGTGTTAAGATTACGATCACTACTGACTAAATGCTGGCTTTTCACTTTAGAACTGTCACCTCTTTCTTTGTCTGGTGTACACTGAACCCGATTTGGGCCATCTCCATTTTGAATTCATCCCCCTTCCCTTCACCTGTACCTGCACACAGAGTATAAATACTTTTGTTATATTTACTATACTATAACATATGTCTAGGCTTAATCAATGTTTAATGTAAATCTGGGATTCCTGTTTGTTTGGGGCAGGACACAGCACAAAGACTGTTAACATGGCATAGTAGCCACTTTTGCACTTTTAAACTTTATATGTGAACAGATGTGGTATAAACAAGGACCTTAGTGTTCACTGCCACTGGTTTTACTAAACTTTCCTCATATAACTAATACAAACAGATCCCATTGCACCATTCAGGTCTTGAATTTTGAACAACAATTCACCTCAACAACAATTCATTTGATAAGAATGATACAATATCAAAATATTCACATACCTTCAATATTAAAGATCCGATCTCCCAGAGCACCAGCGATTTCAGAGAGAGCTGCCTCCTCAGATACGTTGAAATAGAACTTCTCTGTGGGTTTGTTGGCGATTCCCTGGATCTCTTCAATCAGTTTTTTGGTGTCAATGTTGTTCCTTGTGTAATACCCAAGCACCTAAGAAATAATATAAGAGGTCTTCCAAGCATAAGCAATGCAACCTGTTTTACCCCCACTTAGAATGCTCAGGATCGTGGTGAGGGTCTGAAGCCTAACCAGAAGTTCTCTGTGCCTATCACTCCATGGTTTCTGTGCTTGTTAGGCCAAATGAAAAAGACATGAGCTCTGGGCCTCCAAACTCTAGACTATTTACAGGTTCCTGCTTATTGTGTGTCTTGAGCTATAGACATACTCACCGCAATTCCAAAGCGAGTGATAATGTCTTTGTCACACATGGAAATGACTGTGCTTCTCTTGCTAAAGTCATGTGACTCTCCATCTGTCACCACCACCATCACTTTACTTGCACCTGGACGTCCGCCGTTTGAAGGTAGGAAAGTGTTCTCCCTGTTGATTTAATTTTTTTTTACATTTATTTGTTTCAATTTATTTGTTGATGTAAAAATGCTGCCCACTCCACTGTGACTTAATGGAAAGTGCACAGTAACAGACGCACCTGGTGAAATCAATGGCTGTAAACGTATTTGTGCGAAGTCCTCCCCTCTGTTTTATTGCTGATGCAGCCTTGATCATCGAGGTTTTCGTTGGATGCGTATTCAGAGAAAACTCGACCACAGGCACTTCACCGTACTGGATAACACTAACCTGATTAAACATTCAAAACCAATGTCAAAAATACTTTTCTTGTAACTGGTATATATTTAGGCTTGATGACTAATACCTGCCTGGGTTTCTTGGGGTCCGATATTAAAGCTCTCCAAGAGCTTTGTAAGAAAAGCCACAACAGGCGGCCAAGGATAAATGCTGTTTGATCCATCCAAAACAATGGCGACGTCCATGGGGCCACCACAATCTGTAGAGAGTATTAGAGGCAATTTATACTGATTTTCTTTTCTTTTAGCGTCCCACAACTCTTACATTTTGTTTCATATAAAACATTCTTAATACTTACATATACTGCTACAGATAATAATCACAATATAGTCATCACAGTAATCACATATAGACATACAAAGACAGGCAGACAGACAAATAAAGAAAGAGAATGAAACAGAATAAGAACAGAGAGAGGTACAGGGATACTCACAGAGTAAGACGTAAAGAAAACAGGGAAACAGAAACAAAAAGAGACCCAGAATTACAGAGAAAGAGTGAAACAGACAGAGAGAAAGAAACTCAGGCTGTTACACAACAAACATGCAATTTATTCAGATCACATTAAATTCATTCGAGCTAGGGAGATTAGGACACAGAAAGAAAGACACACACAGAAATCGAGAGAGATTTGTACTTTGCAACGCAGGGACGATGGCAGGCTGAGGGGTGAACAGAGGGTTCACTTCTACACAAGCTCCTGGACAGAAATATTGAGTGCCACATTTCTGAGCCCACAGTGGTCCACATGCCTGAGACACACACACACACACACACAAACAGTATTAAAGGAACTGCAAATATGTCTATATGAATAGCATCACCAACAAGCTACCATATTCCTACCAGTTTAGTTCTGTAATGTTACTGGTTTCACACACTTGACTCAGTCCGGTGGTTGTTTTAAATATATCATGATGCAATGTGCATTAAAAACCGGAAGTATGGCTCTGAGATGCACTGTTTATGTTTTATGCACTATTTTGTCTAAATTCACATTCCAAATAGCATCTTTGTTACTACACTGCTCACAAAAAATAGGGGGTACTACAAAATGAAATCTCCCATAATAAAATATCCCCTCATTTTTGTGAGCAGTGTAAATGCTCGACTATCACTTTCTTCAATTGCCCCTTAAATGCCCAGCTTAAAGTCAGGTGCCTGTGCTGGAAAGCCCATGACAACCAGCATTCTTTGATTTTTTTTGTCGTTACAAAGGGTTAAGGGGTGTTTTGGGCCTGTATCGCTTCAGTCGGAATCCTCCTCCAAAAAGATCCTATCAAGCATTTTCACTAGTGCTCTCAGAATTTTGATCCACACCATGTACAAGATTAAAAAATGATCACGTCTGATTTCATTGAGGGTCACAACATAGTCACTGTGTTTACTGTAATATATTTTTACTAAAAGACTATGGTGATCAGTGTGGTTCTAGAACACAATTGAGGTGGTCCAGGTTTGGATCTTAGCATTGCATTTCAACCAGGTTGAGCATTACATGGGCATTCCTACCCATGTTTGAGGGAGGAGGGAAAGTCAGGTCATCCCATGCAACCAACCAGTACTTGGTTCAGCAAGTATTCAACAACTATTCCCATCCAGACACACAATAGGCAGACAATTAGGTTGCTATGACTTCTATATCATATACCAATTACTGATATGGTATGCAGATAGCCATCATTTCAGCAACATCAGTCTTTTCAAAGCCAAAACTGTATTTGTCTGTATTTTGTCTCTGTTTGTTCACTAATTTCTAACATCAGTCACCTACTTTATGGTAAAACACTAACTTGGTTTGTGTTGTTAGCATGCTGTTCAGTAGTCTGTACTACAAAAATGCAAACTGGCTACACAAAGCAGTTAATACGTGAGCTCGTAAGGTGTGTTATTTCTCTAGAAACAAAAGAATCTCTAGACCCCAAACATTTCTACCTGCATACACAACATCAGGAGTCTGCCTATGCCATAAACATATGAACATCAAACACAGTCCATAGGGTATCCTTTAAAAGCCGATAGAGGCAGATGGATTACCATGAATGCACCGTTCTTGGCGATTCGTGTCAGAGTTAGACCCAGACTCATATTTATGTTGTTGCTCAGCACATTTGGAAGGTTGAACGAGTCTGAAACATAACAGATGTGATCTTAGGGTCAGGATTAACTGCATTTAATGAAGACCATTCATTATGCAATTCTGCTGTACATTGTGTTCTACATTGCAGAATTTCCCTGCCTTAAAGTCGACATGCGAGATCATTAACAGACCCTAAATAAACCTGTGGGTGTGTTAGAGCAGCAATAAAATAATAACACACCAGACACTGTTGCCTAATGTCTGTAGATACCATAAACTTTAAAAAACAAATACAAAAATCAATTAAATAACATTAACTTAACGAAAAACTAAAGGTTTACAAACAAAACACTAAACAAACAAAACACTACCAATTTAGTAGTGATAACTAATAAAAGCTATTTTTACTAAAGAAACATTACACAAAACATGACATAAATTAAACATGACCTAAAAGCTACACTATATACATTTGTGGGGAGCATTTTTTATGTAATTGTCCACAAACCTGTATGTATTATATTATTATTTACTTACTCTGAAGGTTGAGTTTATCGCAGGTGGATGTGGCTTCTGAAATCGCACATTTATACACAGCACCCATCCTGTTTTTGTTCGGATCCTGATTTGAAAAGCCACTCCATGGACTTCCAACCAGTAACCTGCAACACAAAAAGCTAATCATTAAAATCACTAAAAAAACAGGAATACTTTTTAAAATGATAAAGGTAGGTGGTATATTGGGAAAATTAGTTTTAGATGGCATTATCGCACAGGATGAAATGTGACTACACATGTATTCCATAAAACTGACCATAAAGCACTGTCAGCAAATTTGTAAACCATAAAAAATGTAATCCATAGCTTTTGCATCGAGGTTAACTATGCTGAGTAGCTCTTGTGGTGAAATAGTCCACACAGTTAGTGTTATTGCCTCTGTCACTGACTTTGGTCACAATGAACACACCAACACACACTGCTGCTCTCCCAGTATGGGATTTCAGATCTGTAACCACACCACACAGAGTTCATGCATAAACACAGAGTGAGATTTGACATGAGGTACCTACTTAAGAATCTACGGTTCCCAGTGGGAGGCTTTTACCTCAGAGCCACAGGAGGTGCACATCAAACACCATGCCTCTGAGTCGATGTCAAACTACTGTAGAATTATCAATAATTTTTACAGTTTTTGTTTAAAGATATGAGAGACTGACAGGCCTTTGTTTTGTGCTGTAATGTTGATGTTGTTGCCCTTATCAACACCAGCCCATGCCCTTATCAACACCGGCCCATGCTCCTGCCACCTGGTATGAGGCTACCTAATGGCACCACCCAAGGTTCACATTGCATCCAACCTGAGTAATTTGTCAAAGTCTGATTTATTTTCATAGTACTTACAAAGAAGCATTGCCTTAAGGCTGCTTTACAATTTTCTATTGTCTTCTATTATCTAAGGCTAATCCCAAACTGAACAAATACAGGGCGATAGTGGCAAGAAAAAACTCAAATATTAAATATTCAATTCTATTAACATCTAGGCCACCCATGGAGGACAGGTCCTTTTTGAGTCTTGGTCCTCCCAGGGTTTCTTCCTTCTACTTTTTTCTTTTCCACTGTCGCCCTAGGCTTGCTCGATTTGGGATTGGCCTTTTAAGATAATATAACATTGTAAAGTTGCTTTGAGCTCCATTGTAAAAAAGCGCTATATAAATAAATTAGAATTTGAATATTGTTCCTTTTTTATGCCCTGTTTAACAACTACATTAAGTTCAATAACGCAGGTTGTTGACCAAAATGGTCAGTGACCGGACCATAATCAGTTTTTACACTAGAGCAATGTAACTATAAAGGGTATTATTATGTAAAAGAAACTGTACAAACAATACATAAAAGCAGCTGAAAGTAAAGGATTGAAATGCTACCATCTACACAGTACCTGAAGCCTAAACTCTTATAGACATTATTCCCTCAAGGAAATACACACTTTGTTCCTTCAAGTAGACAATGACAATCACACACACTGTAGAATCAATCTATAAACGTGTACACTGGAATATAAACATAAATATACTTTCCTGGCTGCAAACAACCGAGAGGGAATGAGTCCGCTTAAAGAAATACTAATTTCCAGAACAGTCAATGCGGTATCAACTTTTAAACTACTTTAAACCTTTAAGTAGATAAACCATGTTTAATAGGAAGAAGTCAAACCGTTTCACATTCCATTTCCATCTCTTCTTTTGTCCGCCCTCAATGCATACCATACCGTATATATTCAGGAAAATAATATATGTAAACAAAAGCTCAAAGTACGACTTAAATAATGTTTATTTAAATATTCAAAATATTTACTTCTCATTTGACCAGCTGTTTATGTCTGCAATGTCTGGAGGACTTTTATCATATTATTATTTGTTAGAACTATGAAGACATACTGTATGTTAGTGAAATGAACAGTTGTGGATCAGATTTGTTATTAGATTAGTTTATTAGATTATTATTATTATTGTTATTATTATTATTATTATTATTATTATTATTATTATTATTATTGTCATCAAATTGCTTCACGTTTCCAATGTTCAGCAGTTTGATCCCAGAACAATAGGATTACTTTAATAAAATGGACATCATTGTGGGGTGTTCTTGTGCCAATAACTCTAGAGCACAGGGCATAAGCATAAGTGTGCCCTGAAATTTATCAGGCTTGTTCATTGGTAGAAGTTTTATTTTCTGAGCAAAAAAGATGCATTCAGTTTGAAATGATTTAGCTGCTTTTCTGATGTTACAGTAATGGATGGACTGGGAGATTGTGCATGTTGTTAGCTGGTGATTATCCAAGCTCTGCAAAGACGCCTCAGGCACTGAACATAGTGTTAAAGGGATTTTATAGGATTGGAACGCTTAAAAACCCCACCTGTAATGAGCAGTGCTTGTCTCATTGTGCCAGTGTGTGTGCGTGTGTGTGTGTGTTCTTGCTTATTTAGCTACTTCTATGACTTGCATTAATTATACACTACACCATCACAGGATAGCTTAGCTGACTAAAGCAACTAACTTTTTAGAGCAACCATACTTCTGTTCCATATATTCTTTAGCAGGTGGTTTATTCCAGACCCTCTAACAAACCAGTGTCCAGTGATCAATGTTCCCACAGGGGTAGGATGAAGTCAGGAACTGAAGTAACTGAAGTATTATAAAAGCAAAACATCCAGTTTTAACCCTGCTTAACCTAGCCATGATCTTAGGGGGTCTGAACTCTATCCCATAAATCATCGAGTGCAGGTAGCTGGCTTTTACCAGGCACAGGATTGACACAGCTTTACGTACAAAACACTCACCACCATCTTTATGCTTAAGAACTAGGAACACCAAAGAGCCATGTAGTGTTTACAAATACTTATTCAGCGTTTAAAATGAACCCATATGAAACAGAGATTGAAGTGACCGTATTAGTATTCAGGTCATTATTAGCTTTTGATAAAGCTTTCGTTTACTGTTTGTGTCTGCTTGGTTCACCATGTGGAGTGTGTTTATGAGTCAGGTCAAATAGTCAGCTCAGTCAGGACACAATGATGTCATCAGACCCAGCCAAATATACCCAGGACAGGAAATGACTAGTTTTAGCAAACACAATAAGCCTGTTGCATCATCAACTTGACTCCTACTGAAACTTTGTAAAATTTGTTCACCGTTCGCAAACTGTCTAGACAGCTACACTAACAGCACAGGCATTTCTGGACTACTTTGTAGTGGGGCGCACACAATTTCTTGACATCCAATCGTGCTGCACAACTGTGTATAAAACGGCGAGCAGAACGTTGTTTACTCGGTCCCAGTAACATGCTGGATTTATCATCAAGTGGTTGTGTTACTGACAGCGTACCGTACATACAGTAGAACCTCGGTTTTCATTTGTCCTGGTTGCCGTACATTTTAGGTAACGTGTTCCAGTAGCAAAGCATCCACCCACATGTTCGCCACCTACCTAGTGTAACGGCCAGTGATATGTGTACTGTGTCTTTAAGAAACCCTTTAAATGCAGTGTGTAGTTGCATTGTTGCACTGTGTAGTAACAGAGAATGTTTGTTATGCTTGTTTTAGTAAATAAACTAAGTAGTAAAGTACCCGATAAACGCGAGTACGAATCTCCATCTCTTCCACCTGCTTATATTTCACCGGTCAAAGCTCACTGCTGTCTGGGTTTTAACAGAAACCTAAAGAAGGGACTCATTGAAACATTTCCATTGTTTTTCCAGTGTTTTGTGAGCTTGTTTATTTTGTGCTTTAGCAGTAAGTACAAGTAAGTGATTACTGTGTAACTGTTTGTATTTATTTCTCATTATTTTCTGTATGTAAAACTATAGTTATTCTCTATAAAATGTATTATGTTGATACTTTGGAGTGTCTGGAACAGATTCATTGGATTTACATTATTTCTTACAGGAACCATAGATTCATTTACCGTTCATTTTGGTTATCATCTGCAACTTTTGAACAAAATAATGCCTCCCACAACCTACTCCACCTTCAATTAGTAAATCGCCTTTTCTCACCACTTACTTTGTCGTAGATTTCCAGTACTCCATGCAAACGCCAAGCTTCTGGCAAGATTTTGGTGGACTATGGGAAATGTAGTGCCTGTATGTGTCCCCTGTAGATCTGCTAAGCAGTATACATACTACAATTGTTTACAGACATAATTTTAACGGAGCACAGGAAAATTTTAGCAGGGCATGTGTACCAGTAAAGTGGGTCTGACCACGCCCTGGGAAGATAAATCATATGAAACTATGAGTAACCAGGAGGGTTGTGGCATGAATGGAAGTCCAATTTATCAGTCAGTGTCAGATAAAATATTAAGCACAAGCTCTAGATTCTAGGGGTGTAACGATACACTCTGCTCCGATTTCAATTCGATTCATGATACTGAGTTCACAATTCAATTTTCTAACATTTTCATTTCTGTGTAAATGATTCAAAACAATGCACATATTTTGAATAAGTTTTTAAACAAATAATGCCCTTAATCCACATTAATCACAATAAATTATTAGAAAAAGAGTAAATAAGGTGTGAGAACTTCGACCAGACTAACAAGAGCAAACTAAACAAGACTAAACTAGACCACATTAAATTAGATTTGGCCTGAACTGATTCGAGCTTTAGCTAAATTAAACTTAAATAGTATAACAAACCAACAGGAAACATACTGGTGGCAGTACACCCTCACTAAAGAGGAAGTGGTTAATTTTGCAGTTCCAGCTAAATAAGGCTCTGCAGGACATGACTCACTTTAGCAAAGAAAATGAGTCTTAAGCTTTATTAAGGATTTGAATCCAAGAACAACCTAAGCAGTGACCCAGGTTAACTTGAATTTCAGTATTTGTTGAAGGGCTGTTGGCCTTATTCACGAACCACAAAAGTTATTCTTAATACTGTGCTGCATATTCAAGGAAATGTTCAATTTAGTTATGAGTATCAACATCAGTGGATCAATTCCGACACAGAATAAAAGTACACAAAACATGCATAATAAAAGCCCTTTTTGTAGCTTGCGGTTCACATTAAAGCAAATTAGAAGCCAGTGCCCTAGACAGGGCGGGGCGCCAGCCCTAGTCGCGCCAGTCCAGCGTAGGGCACACACACACAGTCACACACTAAGGGCCACTTTAGAGACACCAATGAACCTAACACACATGCCGTTGGACTGTGGGAGTAAACCCAGGCAGACACGGGGAGGAGATGCAGACTCCACACAGAAAGGACCCAGATCGCTCCACCCTGGGATTGAACCTCTGACCTTCTTGGGCCACTGTGCTGCCTGGATTGTAAAATATAATTTAAAAAATTGTAAAGCTGCTTTGAGACAATGCTCTGTCAATAAACACACTCACAGCACTATATTAGAAAGTGTGTGTGTGTGTTATGGGGGATAATGTCGCTGAAAATATAAATTCAGCTTCATATCCTGTGAATTGTTTTCATTATGGCTGCAGTAAAAATGTGGCACAGTCAGAAACAGCTTCTTTGGGCTTGGGCAAAGAATGAGAGGAAGGAACCTGTTTTTTTCAAATATGAGAACAGTAACACCATTACATACTGGTTGGGAATATGCACTCAGCCACAAACACAACACATGAAGTGTATTATGTGAAAAATAGCAAGTATATACAAATAAAAATCGTAAAGATCGTAAAAGGACTTTGATTTGATATTAAATGCCACTTGTCTGTATAGCATTCTTTACAACGGCGCATTGTCTCAATGCAGCTTGTCAAGTACCTACACCTACAGCCCCAACTGAGCAGCTTACCCATCACTCCTAATAAATAAGGAGTGACCTGTCGGTTATCCAGCAGCTCGTTCTCCCTGTGTCTGCACGGGTTTGCTCTGGATACTCCAGTTTTCTCCCACAGTCCAAAGACATGCGTATATAACTAGTTCTGATATAACCTTATGTGTGTCGCTGAAATGGCTATGATAAATAAGCTAAGCCAAAAAAAACAAATAAACAAACAACCTTTCAGTTTTCGTGACGTAATCTATGTTTTGTGCCTTTCAGTCATAAAGACGGAGACATGAGACACCATGTTTGGTCAGTCTTACTGTAAGGTATCTGGCCCTGTCGGACGCCCACTTGTACACATATTGTACTTACCATTTGCCCTGGTGGTTACTGAATTGCTGCACTGTGTATCCAAACTCCTCAGTTGCTGGTCCTGAGAAAATTTTGGCTCCTGCTGTGCCCACATTAAAGCACTGTGATTGTTTAATGCTCCAACCTGCACAAACACACACAGAGAGTGTCACGAAAATAAAACTTAGCCTTCAAGGACAAACACAGTAGTCTAGACCTGCAAAGAAGTGTGTGTGTGTGTGTATATATATATATATATATATATATATATATATATATATATACACTTTCATAAAATTTCCTCACATATAATCTTGGCGTTTTATTTTACCCGGTACTCATTGTTTTGAACCACATATGAAATCATAAATCAGATTTTTTTTCACCTTCATAACATCTCTCGTATTTGCTCCTTACTATCCAGCAAAGTTGCGGAGATACTGGTGCATGCCTTTGTAACCTTTCGACTGGACTACTGCAACTCATTGCTATAGGGGCTACCATCAAAGTCACTGCAATACCTTCAAATTGTATGAAATACTGTTGCTAGAATTCCAACTGGCACAAAACGGTTCGAACACATCACCCCTGTTTTAAGGGAGCTTCATTGGCTGCCGATTAACATGCATGTCTGTTACAAGATCCTTCTCTTTACTTTCAAGGCACTGCATGGCTTGGGCCTTGTTTACATCTCGGATTTAAAAAAAATGTATAATCCATCTCATAGCCTCAGATCGTCTGATACCAGACTATTGGCAGTTTCAAGGTTCAGGCTGAGCACCGTAGGGCTGCCCCTTCAAACTGGAACTCTTTACCTTTTGCTCTGCGCTCTGACACTTCTCTACCTGAATTTAAAAGCTCTCTTAAAGCACATACGTTCCAGCTATATTATTCCTCTTTTTAAACATATGATTTTGTTTTAATGTAATTGTTCTCTTGTAAAGCGACCTTGGGTTTGTGAAAGGTGCTATAGAAGAAATTATTATTATTATTACTATTAAAATCATTGACTGAGAACCTACAAAGATATATACCTATTAATATTATTAATACCTATTAATAAATGTCTAGACAGTTCCATGATGCACCAGGAACTATACGTCACCCCTGGAATTCCCAACCTTAACTATATATAAGCACACACTGTATCAAAAACCTGTTTATAGCAAGAGCTCATTGTGACTAAGACACATGATGTTAAAAGCTTATGTTTTCTTCAACCTAGCGACAGTAATTATCCGTATTAAGGACAGTTTTAGGCAAGTAATGCTTATAGTTTCAGTATGAGATGTTTAACATAATGTGTTTGGGTTTGTTGTTTTAGCATCTGATCTCTTAGATGTTTGGGCATGTACAATCATTGACCATTCATTCAGAATTCCTGTACACATGCCCCGTCATGCCAGCCAGGCAATCATGTTACATATAATCATGGGTCAAGAGTGTCTGACATTTCTCACATAAAACTTCAGACATCTGTCATTCAAGTTACTTTGTCCAGGGCATGGCTATTTGAGTGGTTTGAATATTTCACAAACTGCTGATTTACTGACATTTTCACACACAGCCATCTCTGGGGTTTACACAGCAGGGTGTCAAGAACACACCCAATTTGGGCAGAAATTCCTGGCGGATGAGACAGATCAACAGAGAACGTGCAGACTTAATAACCATTTCTTGCAATGGTGGACTTCCCAATACCGAATGGGCTTTGTTTCAATTCAACACAGTATCTAAGGCTGTAGCCATGCTGTATCACTTCATGGCCAGGTTTGAGAAGGAATTTGATCAAAGAGCACAAGGCACTGTTGAGAATTGGACTTTGATATCTGGTTTAATAGGCTAGCATTTTGCCCCGACCAAGCACCAAATGTAAATAGTACTATCCTTGCATAATTAGCTCTCTAGTACAGTTCTGTTTTATGTCAGGAGGCTTGAGAAAGACCCCTTGGAGCACAGGTAGATGAAAAATCAAATACTACATTTACAATTTGCCAGAACATACTGCTAATCCACGGCACATCTCACGTGGTTTCATCAGTCTGGGATGAAAAGCTGATTTCTTCTAATGGAGCACTTTTAAGCAGAAAGCTGCAGGAGGAGAGCACTAATCAGCCCTGTCATACAAACACAGCCTTGATTACTGTTTGGTGCTAGGGATGAAATATGTGTATGTCTAGTAAAACATCAAGGTGCGTGTGTATTGCCTGTGTACGCCTGTGGGTCTGTTAATTACAGCACTACCATGTTTTCTGGAGATTGTAAACACTACCTGAGTCATCATACACTTAGGCAGACACTCTGAGTGCGTCACCAGTTCCACGTAAGACCACTATTCAGGGGATTTCTATAAACATAGTCATCTATATTCACAAAATGGAATCACATCACCTTGCTATCTCATGAAAACTTAACATCCTGGTGACGCTTTGGAGGTTTTTCATGCGTCACGGATTTGCACCGCTTTGCAAGGATAGTTAAAATCTTTTCTATAGAAAGGTTAATCCCGAAAATCTTAAGTACACAATTTTCAACTAGACCAAACGTAGTTTGTTAACCATGGCATGTTTGGTTTTCAATAATTATTTCTTTTAGCTAAGTGCTGGACTACAAGATGTAAATACATGCCCACATACTGGAATTTAACCACTTGCAGATCTTAAGGAATGTTACAAACGCTCACCTAAGTGGTTTAGGACACGCCATAATCTCCTGTAAACTCTAAACACAAACTCAACTATAATAAATGAGGAAACGCTATGCGAGAAGCTGGACACCATAAGTGCTTGTCCATGTAAATATGTATCTGCAAGCTGGATAGCAATAATACACAGTACTTTGCAAAAGTCTTAGGCCAGCATTAGATTTAGTTAGATTAGTAATGGTATAATGTCCATATATAACTTATTTATATATTAGGACCCATACAACTCCTTTCCACTGAACTTTATTCCAGTGTTTTGCGAGCATTGACATATCTGAGCTATTTCACGCTGTTCAAAAAGTGGTTTCTTGGCTGTGACCATTCCTTATCAAGCTTCTTTAGACTGTGGAAGGATTAACTTGATATCAAGATGAAGCTGCCAGGTCCTGCTTTTGCTCAAATGTAAGGGAAACTCACACTACATGCTTACCACTGTAACCTATGGATAGTCATTTTAATCTTTTATACTGCATACAAATCTCCTGTCTTTTATGGTTGTATTCTAATAAAGAGACTTTATTAGAATTATATATGGTCATTATACCATTACCAATTTATCTGTAGTTTCAACTGCAAATTGTAAATACAGACTACCCTGCTATTTTTACTAATTAAAAATGTTTTAATTGTTATTATGTTTCAATTCAATTGCAAATATTTCTTTTTACTACTACTGAAACACATAAGGATACTGCTATTGGTTTACAAGCTAACTTGTAATGCAAAAAATGTATCTTATGTAGGTTCTTTGACAATAAACAGCATGTGGTAAGCTGCTTTCTTATGTGGCCTGTGATCTACAGTCTCACTGCTGATAGCAAAGTGCACAAGGAAGCTTCCAGTTCACCACACTATTATTTCTGTTACAGTAAAGGTCACTAGAAACATATCATGTAGAAAGCATGCAATACAAATAGGGGACACAGTAGAAAATGATGGGTCCTCAACAGGATACACTGCTTTACAATTTAAACACCACAAAGATACTGAGCACAGATCATAAATCTCTTGTCTAATGCCTTTAGGTCATGTTCCTAACTCCTGATACACTTGTGAGGACAAGAATGTATTTACTTTCTGCACATCCAAAAATCTTCTGCTATCTGACAGGTTTGAGCCTGCTCTGGTGTAACCTGAAGCAGTTTAGAATTCTAACAGATTATTAAGTGTTATTATTATTAAGCATGTATGCTGAAACAAAACAAAAATAGAAATCTTAACTGACAGTTTTTGAGTTAAAGCAGCAGTCAGTAGTTTTTAACCAGAAAAGTTGTAGCACATCTTAAAAATGCTTACAACGCCATGACCAGACCACGACCAAAGCATTTCCTCACTCTCGTCACGACTCAACTTGTGTGTAGTATACCTTAAATATGTTTAAAACACATACATTAAACTACAGTTGAGCAAAGTCATTAACATAAAGCTTATTTTTTAAATAAAGTATTGAATAGATCATGTAATTTATTGAATAATTAAATGTAAGTGAAAAACAAAAACCTTATCATTATTATTATTATCATTATTATTATTATTATACAACTACAGCTTTCCTCATTACATTTTCAAGCGGACCATGCAAACAAGAATTACTGTTGTTTATGAACTTTGTTTATTGTAAAATAAATTTGCAACCAAGTTTTTCGAAACGATCTGCAGCACAGTGTATAGATACTCAGCATGCAAAGTATAATACTGTAAAAAAATAAGTTAAATTCCAGTCAACGTTTGAAGAACTTATCCAGTGTGATCTGACGCCTTCTCTTGACGGACTACACTTAGAACAGCTCCCGCTGGTTTTGCTCTTGTCAACAGAACTTTTCGGATTTCCTGATCTTTGATAAAAGCATGAATTCTCCCGAGGATCCCAAAAATCCTTCCATCTCGCTGACCCGCTTTGTATCTGCTCTAATTGGCGACTTGTGGCTTCTTTTTCTTTTTCGCTTTCACATTCTTTGGTCCGATTAAACGGAATTTTGGTCCAAATAAGCAAATAACATTACACGTATATAATAGGTTTTGTTTTGGTACTTTAGGATTTGACGGTTGGTCCGATTAACCGGATTCGACTCTATTACCACATGAATTTGACCAAGTACAACAGAATTACAGTGGGGAGACATCGGGAATAAAATGATATTACCAAATGAATAGTACAGAACAAATTTGTGTTCAGGAATGTTTAACGCTATGTGAGAGTTTTTTTGAAGGGTAAAGTTGTTGCAGGTTTAAGAGTTACTTATTAGTTCTAAACAATCATAAATGAGACAGAAATTTAGGATTGCCACTTAGGGTCATCCTTTAGCCTTAATATTTTTGTTAATACAGTCCCTGATGTATTACCACAGCATGTTTGTGAGGGTTTATAGTTAACAGATCATAATATTATTGTAGCTGCAACAAAAGCTACTTATAAAATATATTACAAGGCTCAGTCAAATAATGTTTTAACTTCTTTTGTAAGGCATTCCTATTGACATTTCCAGACATTGCTGGGGATAAAGATAATGACTGTGGTAAAGTCTTCAGTGCAGAACGCAGCAGCAGATCCCTTATCCGTCATAAACAGGAAACGTGCACATTTAGGATTCCCAAATGGGGCTGTACAAAGAGCTGTATGTAGTGGTGCTCAGTCAATGGATAACCAACCCAGCATGGTAGCCAAGCCCACAGCGGCTGATGTTTTTTGCAACCAAATGTGAATCTAATATTCCAAGAAATGATTACAACAATAAAAACCTTACCAATTAAGTCCATGACAATTTTACAATTCTATCACAGCAAGGAATACATTGTAATGAAAATGAAGAATGATTTTATTATGGTAGTTTGTAGTAACTGTAATTAATGTATATGTAATCATGAGTCTACCATGAACTACTAAGGTATCCCATGGTATCTATGGTATACTATATCAGGTATACTATGATTCTGCCTGATTTAACTATGTTAATTTATAGTTAATATATAGTATATGTAATTATGAGTATAACCATACTTATTCAATTGCATAACATGAATGCATTGCAAATTTGATTCAATTACAAAAAAAGCTCATGAAGCACAGCATAAACAATTTTAATACAAAAATGTAGATTAAATCCAACACTAGGTCATCATCATAAATACTACTTCATGTATCATAACCATCAAACACTGTATATAATATCAGCAAATTATGTTACATTAAATAAACCTAAACATGTGACATAAAATAAACTTAAATCATAAGTTTTTTTTTCCGCCAAAAATATTTAATCATGTTAAAACCATAGTTTATTTTACGTAAGGTTATTTTACTTAAAGAGCTGGACTGAAACAGATGGAACGTTTGTAGGAACTTCTGAGCAGTCATTTGAATCTAATGAATTTAGCCTATTTAACAATATACACCATATACAAGCAGATTTTGGACTCATTATATAATCAATTTTGTTTTATAATTTCGATTATTTTATAATTTTTCTATTACTAATTTAAATTTTGATAATAATTTGTTATTTATATAACAAACTAATTTTTCCATGATTTAATATACATTAAGTATTTATTTAATTAACATCTAGGCCGCCCATGGAGGATGGGTCCCCTGTTGAGTCTTGGTCTTCCCAGGTTTCTTCCTAAAATTTTAGGGAGTTTTTCCTTTCCACTGTCACCCTAGGCTTGCTCAACTTGGGAGTGGCCTTTTAAGATAATGCATTACTGTAAAGCTGCTTTGAGACAATGTTATGTTTTAAAAAGCGCTATATAAATAAAACTGAATTTAATTTAATTGAATTTACAATAAACTCTGTCTAAAGTTGCCAATGACAAAAATCTTCCATGTATCATAAAGAACAAACATTAAGATAAATCCGGCTGAAAGAACCCATCCTCCTCTGGGTAAGACAGGTCAGCAGTACTACCACCTACATTGACTGAATTGTTAACAAGAGTCCTAGAAGAATAGAACAGGTCTGTTTAAAAGTATATATTTTTCATATTATCCCTAAAGTAAAGTCTTCCCCTTTAGAGGGTGGTGAGATTTGACAAATTAATGTCTGCTTCCTGTTATTTTCATTGTACTTCCCCTTATCCAATATTAGGTATTGTATTATCTGTTCTGTCTATTTGTTGCCTTCTCAACTGCAACTTTATTTGACAATGCCTTGGTACCTGTAGTTAGGAGTGTATGGAAGGGAGAAGTCCAGGAACAAATTAGCAATCTCTGGAGTGCAGGGGGAGATGGGAAGTATTTCCAGCTAAGAAAGATGATTGAATCCTTAGATATCTCACAGATTTACTTTGGCCCTCTTTATCCATTACACAGGCTATACTGAGGGGGCGGCCTGAGAGGAATTTAAGTGCTTGCTCTTTCGTACTTCAGACTTATTAGTGATTCTCATTTATGTGTCATCAATGTATAATGTATATAGAATTGCATTTAAGATAAAAGAGTCAAAACTGTATCTTGAGAAGAGATGTAGAGTGAAAACCTTTCATATACGGAACGGCTGTTTCCAGCTGCTGGCTCAAAGCAACCGTCGTTTCTACTGTGATTAATTAAATTTATTAGACAGAGGTGTCACTTGAGATTTATAAATTTAAAAAAAGCTTTTAATGGGTCTAGAATTTACAAATCACCCAAAAAAGTGAAACGTCATTCCATGTCTATTAAATGTAATTGCATTTTGAATATAAAGACAGACATCACCTTTGAAAATAAATAAGAAAAATGAAAATAAAATGAAAATGTATGTTGTTTATTTGAAAAGGGGATTAGAGAACAACATTCTCTAAACATCAATGGTCTTAGAAAAGATCATCTATAAGTAAGCTAAAGTGTACGATATGCATTAATTATAATGCTGGTTGAGTGATGATTAAAGACACAAACAATTTACCTTTATAGCGAAATATTAAGTGTGAAATGTGAACTAGTACAGTAATGAGCAATCTATTCAAATTCTGAAAAAGAATATGTACTGTGATTAATACATCGTTGAGTGCAAATAGCAAAAACCTAACAATTGTTCTAGTACAGATATTCTAAAAAAATAATTCAGATTAAACCAAATAAACAGTTGGGGTAGATAATAGGTGTTGATTTTAAGGGCTTGGCTCAGTTTTTTAAACATAAAGATCAAAATACTTGTTTATCTAAGCTCAGTCAGGACGTTTATTAAGAAAAACTTGCACTTAAATGGAGATTTCTGGGCCCATTTGACTCAGGCGAAAACATGATAGTGTTTTAAGCAACAGTTTCACATTCTGGGCTGTGTTCTAGCAGCCAGGTTCAGTTCAAATAATCACTATCATGCCACAGTGGCAATGTGGGCTGATGAAAGTAGCAATTGGGACTTTGAACTCGCCAGACATTTTCTATTAGGGGAAATATAGTATTAAGGACATCTTTGTGGCTTATTTCTGTAGGGAATCTTACACTAAATTTAGAAACAGCTTAAGAATCAACTGTAATGGATGATGAAACACATCCTGATCCTCTGAGATGCATCACACTCCTGTAATTCTCCACAGAAGTGACAAAAAAACAGAAAAGCATCCCAGCATGGACACAAGTTATGCAGGCATAGATGATAAAACAAAGAAATGGTAAGAATCCCACTGAGGCACAGCTTAAGGACCATATGTATCCTCTCGATAAGTTTCTCATCTGTCACTGTTAGAGATAGGAGCTCGAGGCATGACTAGTAGACAAAGAAACCATTAAAACTCAAGGCAGTGGATACAACGACCACACTGACAGAACGATGGAACAGCAAGGGTGGGGTGTCTCAGTAAAGACAGACCACTGATTAAAATACTTACAAGAGGGAGGGAATGCTAAGAAAGGGTCAAAAAGCAGGTCAAAACAGAGAGAGCAGTCAGAATATCCAATCTAGTTCCAGTTGACTGGCTGCTTTATGAGCACTAAGCCATGTAACCCAGTTTAGCCCAATGCTCTGCAGACTTTACACAATGAACGCAGCAGGCACATACTGAACCGTTTCCAGTCTTACACTACACACTAAATCTCGTGATTTCAGCCATGTTATAATATAAGGTGTCCCATAAAGCCAGCACCTTAAGTAGTAAGGAAGAACACAAGCTTATATTTACAGCCCTTGCTCATTATGTGTACTATTATCCCTAAATACACTATGCTTCTGTTTGCTTAAGCTTTGCAACAAATCTGTTAATTCAACTGTGTTAGTCTTTCATAGTCTGGATGCTGTCTTAAAACATGCAGTAGTGTTTTAAATTGTGATTCCCACTGAGCAGAATCATTTCAGCAAATGTGGAATCAGATATAGAATGTCTCTATATAAACAAAATAATTCCGGCACCTGCATGGTTGCATCTGAAAAGCATTCAAAGTACAATATAAACTTCATACTTCCATAGTATTGTACTGCACATTGCTTGCCCAGGGCAAAAACATATTAATCACAAAATTAATGTGATGTGCATTATGTGCATTATCGGATTCCCATTATAAAGTCGCAATATAGTTTAGTCAGACAATTGCAAAACCTATATATTTTTGAAACACTTCTGTGGGGATTTGACTGCATTTGGTTCAGACCAGGATATTGGGTTATCACAACCCACCTCAACCACAGCTCAGCCCAGGAGACCTGCATGGAGCTATAAAACACATGTCCACTACTCCACAGTCCAAAGCTGGAAGCTTTATACCCCTCTAGTCCAAATCTCAGCACGGTGGCTCCATGGGTAGCACCGCTGCCTCACAACAAGAAGGTCCCGGGTTCAATACCAGGGTGGAGCGGCTTGGGTCCTTTCTGTGTGGAGTCTGCATGTCATCCCCGTGTCTGCGTGGGTTTACTCCGGGTACTCCGGTTTCCTCCCACAGTCCAAAAACATGCGTGTTAGGTTAATTGGTGTCTCTAAAT